>LBNU01026181.1:3887-26680 GCA_014162995.1 Artemisia annua
AAGCTTGTTACCGTATAGGAGATTAGCCAGTTTTCTCTAGTCTAACGTAGATGAAACATTCACCCAAACACAATCACAACATACACATCACATGATAATCAATAGTTAGGTTTCATTAGATTTAAGCAAACACAAGGTAAATTAGCCTAGCATGTTGAAAGAAAGACAAGCACAAGCATATATCACACAACACATAGACATATTGTATGAATAAAGACTTATCTTGGATTAAACATGCAAGTTAGAGGGGTTAGGATACCCTCTAAGGTCTATAATACACGTACTAGGGTTTAACCCTAAAGTTCTCCACTCCAAAATTCGACTAAAGTTCCTCCCAAAATAAGAAAAATCGTTCTATATATATAGAAAACGCGGGCTGACGGCGTCAGCCCAATAGGTGACGTCGTCAGCTCGGCGATTAGGGTTTCCTGACGGCCTTGGTTGACGTGGTCATAATTGCTGGTTCCAGATCTGACGGCCTTAGTTGACGGCGTCACCAAATTGCACTACGAACTCTTTCGCCCGTCACGAGTCTTTTTTCCACTTCTGGACTTCACTTGTTCCTGACGGCGTCACCTTGTAGAGTGTGACGGTGTCACCTTCAGTAATCTTCAAGGTCTTTTGAGTTTTTGTTGTTTTCCGCACTTTTTCATTTCGAAAACGCCCGAAAATGCTTCTTCTGTGATTTTCCCTTCAAAAGTACCTAAAATGAGAAAAGAAACGACTTTGGGTGAAATCCAAACCAAAAACATACGAATTAGGACTCAAACCGACCCCTAAAAACGTAACATTTTTCGTCTCATCAGATATATGCTTTTAGTTTTGCAAACCCGTGCTATCAATTTACGATGTGTTTTGTAATTGTGATATTTCTTTTACTTATATTTTCGTTAAATTATGTAGCATATTTAGATAGCTTTGAAGATTGATTCATTTCTTTGATTATGAATAACCATCATACCATGTTTATTAATGTACCTTTTTGTTTGAAAAATTGTATTTTCATAAGTTTGTGCTATTTACTTCTCATGTTTGATCATAAAATTACCAAATTAAAATAGATGTTTACACTATAGCTTCTTTATTATATAAAAGAGAAACAAAAAAAGACGTAATGGTAGAATACGTTTATGTATAATGTATAAGAATAATTTTTCTTTGAGACCAAACATATAAGGAAATTATTATTACTTGTATAAGTAAATTATAAATGCATGAAAAAAATGACAAAGAGTACATTCGCAAGTCTTTTAGGATTGTTTGAATCCTTACCGACCTGTCACTTTAGTGCAACTTTCTCTACAATTGACCTAAATCATCAAGGTAAAAGACTGACAATTATCATACTATGTGTGTAAATTCACTTGCATATGTGTATAAATTGGCTACACATTTATATAAGCGGTTAAAAACCGAAAAACCGAACCGCCAAAAACCGAATGGTTTCGGTTTTCGATTTTATAAAAACCGAATATTTTGGTTCGGTTTCGGTTTTAGCCAAAAACCGACTCAAACCGAACCTGCACACCGCTAGAATCGCGTATATTTATTTTCATATCACACTAACTCGTGCTTAGTGCTTACTATTTGATATTTATATTTCCGTTACTAATAATTTAGCCGTATTTAATAATCAAACCCGTGTACGCATAAATTAAACTTTTAAATAGAATAACATGAGTCCTTATTTAAAAAAAAAAAAAAAAAATTATTCTAGAAAAGTCTAAAATTAACATTAGTTTAAAAAATATTTAACGTGTATTAAATCTAATTCGCATACTTACCAAATTTTGTAAAATTTTAATGAATGAAAGTCTAAAAACTAATACTAATACTCATGTAATTCTAAACAAAGCTAATATTATAAAGTATAGGGGGTATAAAGTGTAAGGGGTGATTTGTTATTTTTATTTTTATTTTTTTCTAAAGTTATTAAAAAACATGGAAACTTATAATTTTACACTTAGCTCTATATAATTTTTTTAAATTCAACCACCAAAGTTTTATTCATTACTTCCTCTTTTTTTAAGTTTTTGTTTTAATAAATTTGACACCTGTATTTTTATACATTTTTTTTCTTAACCAAATTTCTCCATCAAATTTATTAAGTTTGACCAAAATCAATTTAATTTTGACTTTTTATTGACCAATCATATTGCTCAATTTCGCTTACGTGGCAAAATCAAGCTCTCCTATTGGTCTAATTTTTTTTTCAATAAGAAGGGATTCGCAAAAACACTCAAAATCAAGCTCTCCTATTGGTCTAATTTTTTTTTCAATAAGAAGGGATTCGCAAAAACACTCTGAAATGATGTAATTCTTTTATTATATAAAAGATATAGAGTTAATCATTAGAAATTTATTTCTGTTCACTCAACTTAAACATTGTATCCAAAGTTTATAAACGCATAAGTGATTTACGTAACTGATATTTAGCACTAATAGGGTGTTTGAACATATTTTGGGGTTATTTGTGGCTCAGGTGCCTTTTTAAGGGATGTTTGGATTAGCCCTTTATAGAGGAGATCAAGTTGTTTTCAAATTTCAAGTAACTAAGAAAAATATTTGGACATAGATAAGTTTGTACCCCTCAAATAAGCTTTAATTTAGTGGGCTTATAGTGTTTTAAAACTAAGATAAGCCAATGAACTCCCAATATAGCATAACTACCATATCATAAGAACTAAGAAGTTACATATTAACTCAAAAACTTATTTTTGATACGAGTGGGAAAATTTTCAAAAGTACGAAATAGGGTTAATACTTAATATACACGAATTTTATTATATTTTATGTTTTTGTTCATTTAGGTTATTATGCATTTTTTTTTTCAATCACTTTACTACGTCACTCAACTTATAACACGCTACAATCTAGTAACTAAACTAATAAAAATCATACAAGCATCACTCAACTTGCTAAACACAATATTGAAGTTACTGAAGTCATATACATTCTCTATATATACTATAGCGCGAAAGGCATGCCGGCCATTTCGAATTTAATATTGCCAAATCCATTATGATATTTTTATAATTACAGACCTACTGATTGGCTAATTTAGGTCCAATAGCCTATCTAATAATCATTTTCTTATATACTGATGAGGATATACGTTACCCACTACAAATAAGGAAGGGAAGTGTGCTGACTGTTCAGATATCTTCCAATGATGATAGTTTCTTAAATTTAGTGACAAAGACCATTTTTTGTTACCAACTTAAGAAAAAGAAAAAAGAAAAAAAGAAAAAAAAGAAAAAAAAAAAAAGAAAAACAATGCCAAAAATAATTTATTTACAACTGACCTATATGCAAAACTTTTAAAACATTATATCCAACTTGATACTATATCTATTTTTATCTCAAACATTTTAATTTTTTGTTATCAATTTAAATGATACACTCGCTATATTTGATACCAATTTTCTTCCTTAAATAAATGACAATACCTTTTAATCGGGAACATGTCTCATAGACACCCATCTAGCAAGAGCCCGCCATTGTTATACACTAAGATCACTCACTTATTTTGACGATGAATTTTTTAATAAAGTTTTTATAAATAGATTATTTTTTTTTTTTTTTTTTTTAAATATTTTTTGAGAGTGCAAAACAGCAAATGCTAGAAGTTAAAAGTAAAAGAATGTTTGTTTAATCTTAAATTTTTAGTTAAATTTATATAATTTTGGATTATACTTTATACACTTATTTCGTCATGATAAGTTTATATATATAAACGATAAGGTCAAAGTATAAGTTATCTTATACCTTATCAATTGTAATTTACTAGAACGGTACTCGCACAATGCGACGGCGGGTACCAGGTAACTAAATGTTGTGGCAAGCAAATGTTGTTGATGCTTTATGAGTAGAGAATAGATAGTAGAGATGAATGCAGTGGAAGATAAAGCAGAAGGTACAACACTTGCCACCAACAATTGGGATTATTCTATAATTAGAAGTTTAAGAGTCTGAATTTTAAGCATTTCTAATTATAGAATAGTCCCAAATGCATTATAATGTAGTATAGATTAGTCAAAGTTTTTATATTTTTGTTGTCTTAAAGTACTTATTCACTTTAATAAATTAACCAATCAAATTGACTTTAATAGGCAAAGTCGTAGAGAATCAGAGATGATATTTAATTGATAAGATGATTAGTAATTCTTTACTATATACTATAGCAGAGTAAATGTGCCGACACAATTCGCATAAAATATTTAGAAATTCAATAAAATACTAGTATACTTAGTAGGCTAAATTTTGGCCCATTGATGTAGCCCATAAACCCACAAAACAAATTAGTTTGTATCTAAACGTACATGACCCACCAACTCTTTTTTTCTAACATGTATACAAAACAACTTTAACAAAACCTTTAACCAAACAAAACGTGCACGTACACAAAGTTTTCAACATGTCCATTTCATTTTATTTTTCTTATTATTATTATATTTTTTTAAATAAATATAACAACGCTTGTGCATACCAAAAACACGATACTCTTGAAAGGTTTGATTTCGATTCATTTTCAAAGTGTACGTTCATCCATAATGCTCGACGCAAATCATAACAAAACGTAGACACACGGAAACACCTAACTAAATACATGACAAAAATACCGGCCGCAACGCGGCGGGAGCAAAAATTTTGTTTTCTTCTAAACTGCTACTCGTACATGTTATCTAAAAAATGGATTTAATAAATTGATAGATATTTAAAAGTGAAGAAATAAATAAGTTTATTTAAAAATGGAGTGATAATAAGCACATAAACCGCATTCCCCTTCTCTAGCGGGCCTAACTCATTTTTAAAAAAAATGGAGTGATAATAGGGACGACCCTGGCTAACTCGATTCATCATCATAACCTAACTCATTTTTTTTTTGTCGTCGATCATAAGGTATCAAGGTATCATCATCTGCCATTATTGTTCTATCTTCAGTTTTTGTTATTCTAATTACTGATTTGTTTTATTTTAGTTTGGACTAATTTAGTTTCTAAGTAAGGGGCTTTCTAATTAATAGTATTATCATTTTCAAGTAGAGGTGGCAAAATGGGCGGGTCGGGCGGGCACGGGCAACGGTTCAAACGGGCTACGGGCTAAACGGGCACGGGCCGAATGGGCGCATGTTATACGAATCGCTTTAGAAAAGACCTGAAACGACGAAAATAAATTCCTCAAACATAACACCTCATTTATATTTAAAAAATTAAATATTTATATTTAAAAGTTTTTTTTTAAACAATCGTAATGTTCTTCAATTGAGAGAAAATATGCACCCGTTTGCGCCCATTTAACTTTTAAATGGGCAATATATGCCCATTTCAAAAAAAAATGAGGGGGCTAAATGTGACCAAATCTTTTAAAAATTTGTCCAAATTAGCCCATTTGTTTGATTTTGGGCACAAATTGCCACCTCTATTTTCAAGTTTCGAAAAATAGTCGGATAGTAATAATGGTACCTTTACAGTTAGATTTAGCAAAAGCTAGTACACCAAAGCATACCATCATATTCGACGCCACTGGGCTTATATTTGTGACATGTAGGACACTAACGCGTTGAATCGGCGACTTAAACATGTTGAATGGCAATTTGGACGGACTGTTCATGTTCAGTGGCAAATAAGGCCCTTTGAGAAAATGAGTGGCAAAATTACCTTTTCACACATTTTGGATGGAACACATTTCCTTTTTAGCTTTTTTTGAATCTTATAGTAGCAACTAGCAAGTAGCAACACGATAATACGGGTTTATATGTTAAATATGCTTCAAGTTGGTTAAAAGGAGAATTGCGCAATCTAGACAACCAGCTCTATACTGAGGGTCTAAGTGAGTTAAGCCAGTAAAAGCTTTCTCATTGTGTAGTATATGACACAACTTGACATAAAAAAACATAAAATAAGAGCATTATATGAAGAAACGAAAAAGAATTTCACAAATCCTGAGAGGAAAATAGCTGATAGTGTCAACTTACCAACAAAAAGGAGTCTTAAACTAGCTAAAATGTCTAATACATTTGTAGTTTTCTATTGCATTATTTAGAAACCTGTAATTTCTAATTATAATCATTGTCTTCTCATTTTAGTATCAGATTTTTCTCCTAAAGAGTTAGTAACTTACGAAGGCAAAGAAGTTGTGCTCTTGTGACAACAAAGGATGTTTTCACAGTGATGTAGGGAAGTAAGGCAATGATAAGGTGCCGTAGAGGAAAGAAGAGAGGAACTATTCTTTTTTATGTATAGATCTAACTTCAATGGTAACAAATATTTAAAAAGTCGGCCTAAGAGCTCAAGGTGTGGTAATAGTGCGCTGTGTCAGCTTTTACCCTTATGAAAACTACATAACTTAGCACCAAAATTTGCCCTCACTTGTGTTATCCTATAACATGGAGCCGTAGGTGCAGTGAGACCCACAAAAAAACACAAGTACAAACACATATACAAGCACAAAAAATCGAAAAAAAGAAAAGAGAATACAGATAAGTGGCGCCGGCGCTATGGGGTGGCGGCTCCAAGCCATAGGGTCCAAATATACCCTATAATGTTGCTGTATCCAATGCTCTAAGCATGATAATGTGACATGGCGTGAGGCTAGGCGACCTAGGCGTTCGCCTTTAAATATACCTATCATATAGCTTACCATAGGTCTTCTTGAATTGTTCTTTGTTATTCTTCGAATCATTGATCTCATTACTTTGATTTTGACCCGAACTCATTGGCCTGCCTAGCACATGTTGCCACTTTACTTGGAAAAAAAAAAAATACAATATTGAGTTAGATTTTACTTTGTTAAAAGAAAGTTAGATTTTACTTGATAAAGTCTTCAAAAGTGATGTTATGGTGGCATTACGATGGTCGATGGGTCATGGGTACAGATACGTATGTTGATGAAAATGTTAGTTTATGCTTGGATATATGAGTTTATAATGATTAGTGACATGTTCCATAAAATGATATCAGCATCAAGCTATCAAACTTTTCTGTTTGTGGTGTCTTTAACAAGACAATTAAGTTGGAAAGGGAGATTTGAAGATGTGGTATTACCACATAAGAGCAGACCAGATAACATTTGCTGTTTGGGATTTGATGATAGTGGTTCTTTTTAAGATAAATATCAATATAAGTCAAGTATGAATGTTTAGTGTGGCTGATTATAGATCACCATTCTGCTAAATGTACCTGCTGGATGACATGGTAAAATTTATCAAGTATAGTGGTTGTGACTTTTCAAGTTAACCTTCAGACCGTGTGTCGTGATTTTGGCACACTTGTATATTGCTTAGTAAATTGCCAGGGTAGATCCCCTACTTAAGTGGTTTACCACGTCAACTATAAGTGCAACTACTTATAAACGCAAGAGGTTGGAATTCAATCATGACATTTGAAGTGGGCAGGGAGCCAGGGATAAAGAATGTTGTTATTGGTGCTTTCCCTACACCAAGATAGGAGTGTATTATACTGAACTCAAGGGACAATAGTCCAATGGGAAACAAATGACACGTAACAAGAAATGAGGCAAGAAATCATTAGGAGTAACAAAGTGAGGAGGATACCGTGAAGTGGGGAGAATCATGGGAGTTTGGGCATTTGAGAGTTGTGCGGTGAATACCACAGTTATTTCTTTCTCTTTTAATTGTATTCTGCGTATTTGCATCAGTGTCCCATTTTGATTAGCTCAACTAAGTTAAATAATTATGCTTATTTTCAAAATGTTGTTGAATCCTAGTACAAAATACCCATCAATCAGGTTTAAGTGATTGAATAATACTGCTTATATGCTTATCGGACTTTAAAGTGTCTTCTTAATAAGCAATAGCTAAATACTTCTAAACTTTTAATCCCAAACACCACTTTTATTCCTTGTATGCTCATATTTATAGTCTCTGCATTTGACTATACAGGATGGATCTCATCGTCCTTTACTATTAGATCATAATTCCAATATGTACAAGCGGAAACTGTCTTATCTTTCAAAATCACTCCGTAAAGGTAAAGCTAGTAAAAAATTCCAGCAATATATTAACATTAACAAGATTCCTGCTCTTGATTTGCATAAAGAAAAACCATTTAGTTTGATCCTCCCTAGAAGCACCGCGTCTGTTTTGAAAGCAAACAACAAAGATAAAACTTCTAGTGGAAGTATCCTAGATGGGGTGGTTCTCTTGAAAAATTACATCAGCCTTAGTGACCAGGTATTTGTTTCTCACGGTGTTTTAATAGCAATAAGTGTGATTTTTGTTATAAAATCTATTCAAACTTTTTGTAATTAATCAAGCTAATTATGCTTTCACTGTCTTTGCAAATTAATCATTTTACTTGAATAAATGTATAAGAACTGAAGTTTGCAGTGATATATTATATGCAGAGACAGCATTCTTAAAGTGCAATCATTATAATGTACTGTTTTTGGCATAAATAGCAACCTACTTTTACAATATATTGGTCCCTGTTTTATTCAGAGTAAATTTTTCTGAGTCATGAAAAGCTGTATTTTTGCCCCATTTGGGTCATAAAAGAAATAGAACCCACAATATTGCAGTGGGGTTAAGTCGGGAAAAGGGGTTACAAACCTGTGATTGTGGCTAGCTAAGACATTTTTATATGGCTGGTGAAAACTCCACCAGAATGCGGCAGCTAGGGGTGGAAACGAGCCGAGCCGCTCGTGAAAAGCTCGGGATCGGATCGGTAAAAAGCTCGAACGAGCCGAGCCTAAACGAGCTCGAGCCCGAGCTCGAGCCTAAGTTTGGGCTCATTTAATAATCGAGCTCGAGCCCGAGCTCTATACAAAAAGCTCGAGTAGGCTCGCGAGCCTAAACGAGCCTTTGAAATATATACGTATATATATTGTCTATACGTATAAACGAGCTTAAAAGTAGTAAACGAGCTCGAGCCTTATGTAATTAACGAGCCGAGCTCTATTTGAACTTTGTTTTCTTTAACACATTATATAAATTAGTCGAGCTCGAGCTCGAGCTCGAGCTTTTGAAAATTTTCACGAGCCGAGCTCGAGCTCAAAATATAAAGCTCGAAACGAGCTCGAGCCCGAGCTCGAGCTTTTTATATATAAACGAGCCGAGCTCGAGCTCTGGCGAGCTCGGGCTCGGCTCGGCTCGTTTCCACCCCTAGCGGCAGCTAATCCCCAAATTACCTCTTTTGGTGATTTCCCTTTCCAAATGATATAATCCATATAAAGTTTCTAACTTCTTGAATAGAAACGCTATGAGTCGATAAAAATGGGACACAAAATTATCTTACACTTACTTAAATATACAAAAATATTACACAATGACTACAGTTGACTAATTAACAAGTAATTTGATATTTTATGAGGAAAAAGAAAAAAACGTACCGTACATATTGGTAAAACTCATATATTCGTTTCAGTTATGCTTTTAAGGGGTATTGGGGGTGTTTGGTTACTAGGAACATGTAAGTAAAGCAACTATGTGTATATATTAAATTTTAAACCTTTTCGGGGATGGAAGAAACAATGCACATTATCAATACCAACACTTACATTTGTTGTAGTGTTGCTACTTTTTTCCCATTCACTACGATATCGATCATTTTTCAACAATTAATTTACTTTTTTGATACTTCAATATTTCAGGTTGAAATAGTGAATGTATGTCAAGAACTATGCTCAGGTCCAGAGGTTTTTATGAGCCTACTCACTCACACGGAGGAAAACTTAGATTACATATGATGTGTTTTGGTCGAAATTGGGACCCAAAAACGAAGTACGATAAACAGTATAGAAGTGATGGTTCTGAAGCACCACCGGCACCACCGATTCCTGGTAAACTTGTTTCATTGGTTGAACGTTCTCTACAAGATTGTCAAGCCTATGAAAACTCAAGGGATGAATTTCCTTCAATAAATCCAGATATTTGTATAGCCAAGTTTTTTACAACTACTAGTCGACTTGGTATGTTTCAGGAGGTTAGTATTTTCTTACATATAGATACGCCACATACATATATACATATATAGAGTCAAATGGTTATATTTGAGAACTTGTAAATTTCTTATATATGCTTGCAATAAAATTCATGAAAGATGCATTAATTATTTACATTATCATGACTCTATATATACACCTGAATTATATGTGTCTTGGTTTTAATATGTATTCATTACACTCTTTGTTTGTTTCAAAAAAAGAGGTACACTTTGATGTTATATGATCAAATTAGAGGCTGTTGATAAACAATCCAATCCATAGAGGTACACTTTGACTTCATATGATGAAAATAATGGTTGTTTATGGATCATGGATGGTGCGAGTCTAGCATATATGACTTTGTTCCTGTTTCGACAAAGGAGTAGTTTAGACATTTTACTTATGTGAGGTAATTTGCACATAATATAAACAATTTGTACGCACCAAACATGTCATGTCCACAATTTTTATGCACATGTCGTAAGTAAAAAAGTGATTGATGTGTAACAAACACAATTTCATTTGGTGCATGAATCACTAGTTGTGTACAAGTCACTAAAATAGTGTTATTAGTTTATTGGGAATGATAAATGCCGAGCCTGACGGTATGTGAGTTGCCTAGTTACCCAAGAGGTTGTGAAATCGAGTCTTACTTGAGACATGCATAGGTATTATGTTGTAATAGGTGTCAAAGTGTTATTTCATTTACGTGGCATTCGGCAAAAGTGTGTTAAATTGACTAGTAAGTATATATTTGTTTAAATGTAGGATGACCATCACAGTGAAGATAGTGTCAGAAGACGATTGCCTCTTGTTTCACTTTTCATTGGTGACTCTGCAGAATTCTTGCATAGTCGTTATTACGGTGCTGCTAATCCAGACAAGGTTTTGTTAGAATCAGGAGACGTGCTGATATATAATGGCTACAATAGATATCTTTATTATGGCGTAAAGAGAATCATCCCGGATTCAGCTCCTTTACCATTGTTGAACGAGACCATGCTTAGGCCTGGTTGTCTTAACCTTAATTTGAAACAGGTCTGAAGAAGATTGATATCATTTTGCTCATGACCTATTTGTCCAATATGCACTGTTTAGTGTTTTTAGGCCATCTAATCAAGCTAAAACTTCTTTTGAGTTGGTTTAACCATGATGACTATTATATTTATTTGAGACAATCTGAGTCTACTCAAGTTATACTTTAAAGTAAACTACTAAAATGGTCTTTGTAGTTTGTTGCAGCTACACTTTTGATCTTCCAAGTTGTTGATTGCAAACACATCCAAACACATACACTTAACTAGGGGGATTAGAATTTTGACATTACATCGACCGGCCTCTGTCCGAGGGTAAAAGGGCGTAATGCTTCAAAATAGATCTACGGCAAGAGTGTGTGTGTGTCTGTGTGCATTTGTGGGAAAGCGTTTATGAGGGGGCGCTTGGTTGAAATAAAGCAATGGAATAGGGAATAGTAATAGTGATACATGCTGATTAGAGTTAAAAGACCAAATCAAATGGAAGAAGCCAGTTTCACATTTTAATTAGTTTTCATGCACGTTTATTTGTTGTTGCATGCATTTAGGTATAGAAGTAGACCACCACTTCATACATTAGTCCCATGTTCATTATGTTAGTTTTTCTACTGAAATGTAGGAGGTCATGCATTAGAGTCTTTGGACGCATGGAATAGATATGAAATGAATGAAAAGAATATTAAAGTCTAGTTCCTCATTATATTTCTTGGAGTCTTGCCCGCTCAAAGGCCATATCAATCCATCTCTTTAATCTACTTCTATACCTAAATGCATGCAACAACAAATAAACGTGCATGAAAACTAAATGCATGCAACAACAAACAAATGTGCATGAAAACTAATTAAAATGTGAAATTGGCTTCTTCCATTTGATTTGGTCTTTTAACTGCTAATCAGCATGTATCAATAGTAATGATAATGCAAAGGAATGTAATGACTATTCATTTGCATATGATATTGCTTGGTTGAAATGTTGAGGCTTAAACATGTATTCCATTTATGCCATTCTAATTTTAACTGTAATTAAAAAAAAAAAAAAAAAAAAAAAATCTTGTCAAATCAAACTACATCAAAACTAACATCTAACACTGTCATATAGTACCGTGTAGAGTTTGATAGACTCCATGGATCGTTTTGAGCATCTAGGGTTAACAATAACAATGATAATATATGCAGCGGAATAAGAACAAATCAAAGTTATTGACACAAGGTTTCTCCACAATCACCTCCAATTTTATTTGATCAGTATAAAACGTGTTATCTACCTATAACAAGGATCAAAGACACCTTTGATCTTGGGGGTAACAAACACTAACTCTAGTCTAGGCGTTTATATTCTACGCCCTAGACACACACACACACCTTTAGATATCTACATTATGTAAGACTTAATAAAAACCTTACCCTTGATCTCTTTATATAATAGAGATTTAGGGTTTACAAAATACTACGAAGGACTAAAAAGTAAATCTTCTTTTGCAAGCAAGTCCCTTGTGCTTCATTCTTCATTAATTGAAAAATTCTTCTTTTTTAACTTTAGGTCCTTCATGTTTCATTCTTTCTTGGTTTGTATCATCAAATCTAATAGACCCAACAATCTTCCCCTATTTGATGATGACAAAACAACCACGAATTTTGTACGAACTTCCCTAGACGAAGTAGAGAAATTGAGGTAATTAAATCTCAATTTTGGTTGCTTATTTTGGTCATTTACGGCCCACTGTGAGCATTGTGGATCCCACAATGCATATTATAGTATATATTTGCATTGTGAGGCCCACAGGGATGTAATCTATTTATGTGGGAGTTGTGGGGCCCACTGTGAGTAATATAGCTTATATTGTTGTTATGGTGCCCACTGAGTGAATGTGGGTCCCACAGGGGTTTGTGAGTGTATTGTGTTACTTAAGTGATCAAAATGATCTATAATTTGTGTTGTGTACTATCTAGGGTATTGTGGTTTGCGTGTAAGCTCGTTCTAGACTAGTGTGAATCACATAACATATAATGGTGTACAGTTGCATAGTGTAAACAAAAGTTTAAAAATTTAGCCTAAACATGGGTGTGTGAACAGTAATACATAATTACTACATGATTAGTGATCGTTAATAATTAGGGTTTTTCACAGGATATTACATTTGTTGTCGCAAAGAATGGAGATATCGTTTAGTTGAATTCCGTAGTCGACTAGAGCTTGCTTCATCCAAAGAGCTTGTTGACATGCTTTTCCGGCCGATACGTATTCGGCTTCCGTTGTTGAGATAGCGAGAGCCATTTGTTTCTTAGAGAACCACGGTGAGACAATGTCCAACAAAAGTAGTAATACCACTTGTACTATTTCTATTGACATAGTCACCGGCATGGTCTGAGTCGGCATACACTATGGTTTCTACTCCCGTTTTATTGGGATACCATAATCCTATGTGTGTAGTGCCTTTGATGTATCTAAATATTCGTTTAATGGCTTCAAGATGGGTTGTCTTAGGATTTTCTTGAAAACGAGCACATAGACAAACACTAAGCATTATGTCGGGTCTACTAGCCGTGAGGTAGAGTAGACTTCCAATCATTCGTCTATATTTAGTGTTATCTATGGATTCACTTTCCTCATCCTTGGTGAGTTTTGTTTCTGAGGACATAGGTGTTTTAGTTGGCTTTGAATCTTCAAGACCAAATTTTTTAAGCATGTATTTTATGTATTTAGACTGGTTAAAGAAAATCCCATCTTCTAATTGTTTAATTTAGAGTCGTAGGAAAAAGTTGAGTTCTCCCATCATACTCATCTCAAATTCCTCATGCATGATTTTTGAGAAATCGTCACATAATTCTTGACAAGTTGATCTGAATATAATGTCATCAACATAGATTTGGACTACGATAATATGTGAACCTTTCTTCTTAGTGAAGAGAGTATTATCAACTAAGCCCATGGTGTACTTATGGTCAACTAGGAAAGTCTTAAGTCGATCATACCATGCTTTTGGAGCTTGCTTAAGTCCGTATAAAGCCTTTTTAAGTTTGTAAACATGATTAGGATTTTCAAAATCGTTGAAGCCCGGTGGTTGAGCAATATAAACTTCTTCATTTATAAAATCATTTAAAAATGCACTTTTGACATCCATTTGAAAAAGAGTTTAAAAATGCACTTTTTGGTAATTGGATCTTTTTCAATAGGTTTAAAGTCATCATCGGTAATAACATGCCAAAGATAATTGTCTTTTGATTTGACATACGTTTCGAATCTTGTTTTCCAATAAATAAAACAACCGGTTTCAAAAAGAGGTGGTCTTTGCATAGACTGCCCTTCTTGATATTTGTCGAAATTCATTGATCGATTCAAGTTTTAAAATACATTATACTTTAAAATCTTGCCTGACGTGGCTTCTGATACCAATTGTGGGAAACTAGAAGGGGGGTTGAATAGTTTACCGACTCGTTTTAATTAGTTATAAAAATTTCTCTTTGAAAAACTTAGATTCAATTGTAGGTGAAATCATGCAACATCAATATGAACACAACACAACACTAACACTAATATGTAATAAGTAAGTAAAGAGAAGAGATGAAAAGATCAAACCAAGACAACGAGATTTATAGTGGTTCGGTCACGAAGCTCTTCTTCGCCCTACTCCACTCCCCGAGTATNTTAGTTATAAAAATTTCTCTTTGAAAAACTTAGATTCAATTGTAGGTGAAATCATGCAACATCAATATGAACACAACACAACACTAACACTAATATGTAATAAGTAAGTAAAGAGAAGAGATGAAAAGATCAAACCAAGACAACGAGATTTATAGTGGTTCGGTCACGAAGCTCTTCTTCGCCCTACTCCACTCCCCGAGTATCCGACTCGAGAGTTATAGCACTATATCAACAATACTCCCTTCAGGCGAAGAAAACCGTACAACGTCGCTTACGTTATTTTCTGACACTAAGCTGGATGTCGAGTACTAATCTTAGCTAGTACCAATCTACCACGATCCACTTGATCCTTACTTCACTCACGATCTACACGATCCTCACACTCTACACTAGATCCACACGATCCTCACACAATCTACACGATCTTGAAAAGATCCACACAATCCTCACAATCTACTCTTGATCCACTTGATCAATACTTAATCACTCAAGACTCAAAAGATCCTCAAGATCTCAACAAGATCACAATGATCAACACAACAACTAAGAAATACTAAACACTTGATGTATGTCAAGATACAATCAAGTAGACAACTAGCAATGCAAGTGCACTAATCTATGACACCAACACCTTGTATATTCCTGATACTTTATGTTCTTCTCTTGACTAGTAGAGGTATGTAGATGATTCTTGGTTAGATGAAAGAATTACTCTTTAAACAAAAGAAAACTAACTAATGATCAAAGGAGAGTTTAGATGATTGAGGATATGACTACAAAAAATTAAGTGTGTGAAAGGATAGCCACAATCTGAGAAATGAAGTGGTATTTATAGAATCTAAAAATTTGGCCGTTATAAAGGGACGGTACCACTAATTGTCACACGGTACCACTAAATTTAGTGGTACCGTGCCAGAAAAAAACGCTCCAATTTTTGTCTTTAGTGGTGAAATTTTATTTGGGGGAGTTTGGAGCTAGTTTGGGTGAAAAACTACCTGTTAGGGATTAACTTGAAATGAATTTCCAAATAAAACATTTCTTAATAATTCAAAAATAATATGTAAAATGTATTTTTGANGAAATGAAGTGGTATTTATAGAATCTAAAAATTTGGCCGTTATAAAGGGACGGTACCACTAATTGTCACACGGTACCACTAAATTTAGTGGTACCGTGCCAGAAAAAAACGCTCCAATTTTTGTCTTTAGTGGTGAAATTTTATTTGGGGGAGTTTGGAGCTAGTTTGGGTGAAAAACTACCTGTTAGGGATTAACTTGAAATGAATTTCCAAATAAAACATTTCTTAATAATTCAAAAATAATATGTAAAATGTATTTTTGAAAAGAAAGTTTTGTCAAGCTAAAAATGTGAAGCTCAAAACACAAATTCACTTCTTTGATCATTTGTCAAGTTGTAAATTTGTTTATTCATACCTAGAGTGATTAACGTAGAAATCGGATATATCGACTAAGAACTTGTTTACGTTAGTTTTGACGTAAGATGTTTTCACATTTGGTTATCATCAAAACATAGAGATATCGAAAGATGGGAATAACATTTTTAGACATTATTTGCATCAACAGTATAAATAGCAAGAAAGTTCTCGGCGTCTTCCAGAAGGAAATCACCCCCTTAAACGGAATGAGGAAGGGGGAAGAGTCAGAAACAATAGGTTGAGAAGAAGGAGTGGGATTGCCACTCGAAGCATCATGAGAAAAACCGAGAAGTTCTTGAGAATACTCCTCCGAAACTTCATTAATAACATCGATTCGGTTAACGGACATGCAATTATCGGTGGAGGAGTATCTCGACGTTTGGTCCAAATTAAACGTGACGGCTTCATTACCGTCGCGCAAGGTAATTTCTTCATCGTAAACTACAATCAAAGCACGATCCGTTCTTAGGAAACCTCTCCCGAGAATGAGAGGAACCCGTGGATCGGCATCAAAATCAACAATCACAAAATCGGCGGGGAAATGGAACTTTCCTACATTAACGATGACATCCTCGGCTATTCCCGCAGGACGGGAAGTAGATCGATCGGCAAGCTCGAGGGTCATGCAACTAGGAGTTAGATCGGGAAGAGACAATTTCTTCTAAACGGATAATGGCATGAGATTAATGCTAGCACCAAGATCGGCCAAGGCGAAGCACTGAACCATCCCCAGAAAATTACACGGAATAAGGAACTTGTCGGGATCTCCAAGCTTCTCGGGAAGCTTTTTAAGGAGAACCGACGAACAATTCTCATTCAAAGGGCTTTTGGCCATTTCAAACAATTTCTCTTTATTATTCAGCATATTCTTGATCATAGACGCAAATTTCGGCATTAAAAGAATAGCATCCGCGAACCTTATATCAAAATGTAAGTCTTTGAAGATCTGGAAGAACTTCTCCATTTGGTGATTAGCCTTCTCACGGAGCTTTTGATCATTAAGTTTAGAAGGATAAGGAAGTTTGGTCGTGACGGGAATATCTTGTTCAAAAACAACTTTTTCTTTTTGCTTAGACGGTTGGACAACCAGAGGTTGGATGTCTTCGGTTCTTCCATTATTAGTAGGAAGTTCCGTATCTTTTGTCGCCTCAGTTTCACGGTCGACTACCTTGGGAGAAAAAGAAGAAGACGAGGTAGCCGGAGCCGTGGTTCCCTTATATGAAACGCCACTACGGGTCGTAATCGCCTTAACATCGCCCCTCGGGTTAGCGATCGTGTTGCTTGGAAGAGAAGTAGTACCTAAACCCGAGGGTCAATCATTTAAATGTGTCTTAATTTCAATGACTTCTTTAGTTAACAACTCTTGAGATTTCATAAAATTCTGATTTTGAATAAGTAGTATTTTAAGTATCTCATCCGAGGGCGACTGATTTTGAACAACACCTTGATTTTGATTAAGATTTTGCCCTCGGTTGTTGTTATTGAAACCTTGATTTTGAAAAATTTGATTCTCATGATTAACATTTCCATAATTAGCATTTTGAAAATTCCCTTGATTTCCTTGAACAGAATTTCCTTATTAGTATTTTGAAAATTCCCTTGATTCGGGCCTTGGTTATAATTCCCTTGGTTTTGAAAACCCTGATTTTGATTAAACCCTTGATTTTGATTTTGAAAACCGTGATTAGCTCGATTTTGGTTTGATTGACTTGATTATTACGATTTTGCACATTTTGGTTCTGATTTTGGTTATTAAGACCGGGTGGTCCAAGATAATTGTTGGAACGGTAGCTAAGAAGATTACGATCTCCTTGGGGTTGGTAACCGTTACCACCCGTGTTTTTAGCATACACGCTCTCGTGACCAAAGCCACCGGAGGCTGGACACTCATAATACGGATGTGGACCACCACACATTTCACAATTTTGATTAATCACATTAACTTGACGAGTGTTGTTTTGATTCTGAGTCGTTTGCAAAAGACGTACAACATCATCGAACTTTTTGTTAAGAGCCACTATTTCCATATTGGAAGACGTAGTAGATCTCATCGACTCCCTCTTAGCAGTGGAATCCCAATAATTGTGATGGGCAGTCATGTTCTCGATGAGATCGTAGCACTCTTTGGGGCGTCTTTTCATAAAAGTACCACCCGCAGCAGCATTGATTGTATCACGATGTCGTAAAGTTAAACCATTATAAAATGTATCAATAATCGTGACGAGTAACATATTGTGATTCGGGCATCGATCAATCGAAAGCTTATAACGTTCCCAAGCTTCTAATAAAGTCTCATCCGGCAATTTTTGGAAATTGCTTATGTCGTTTCTTAGCTTTGTTACCATCGATGGTGGAAAATATTTGGCCAAGAATTTTGAAACCATTTCATTGAACGTGTGAATTGAATTTTTTGGGAGTCGATCAAACCAAGCGGTGGCATGATGTGTCAATGAATATGGGAAGAGATAAAGATGAAGGGCATCATCGGTGACACCGTTTTGTTTCATACTTTGTGTGATGGTTAAAAATTTATCAAGATGTTTGTTCGCGTTATCACCGGGTAAACCGTAAAATTGGAAAAAATTTTGGACTTGTTGAATCATGTGATTTTTGAGTCCAAAATCCGCCGCTTCGACATTGACGGGGGCAATCGGGCCACCACGTCCTAACATAGTCGGTTGACACCACTCCTCCATCGTACGAAGATCGGGAGGGGATTGAGGTCCCATCGGAGGGTCCTCATTGTGATCATTATTGTTCATTTCCCCAACGTTTGGGAAAATAACACGATGTGTGTGTCAAATAACCCTTTCGGGATTTGAAGTGATGAAAGAAGGTCGTTAGACAAAGAACGGGTGTTCATACACCAAAGAAAACAAATTTAAAAAGAAAAATAAAAATAAAATAAATTTGAAAAAGCAAATATTTTTGGTTTATTAAATATATAAAAGAAAACTTTAAAATCACAATATTTTATTTCTTTTGTTTTGTTTATATATCACAATATTTTTGTGATCGATTCGTTAACCGAAATCGTTTCCTTTAACTCTACGCGCAGCGAGGCGGGAGAGCAAAGGTCCGCCGAAGCTAATTAAAAACCCGCTCTCTTCGGCTTGCAAATTAATGTCTAAGCCATCATTTACCCCGGTTATTCGGTTGTAGAATTAAAGTAATCCGAAAAACGACTAATTTCACGATCTCTTTTGTTGTTATTGGGAATGGTTTACAACCCTTTCAAGAAAGTGAGGATGTTATTTTATTTTATTTTTTTGGTATATTGCAAACACTTTAAGAAAAGTGTTTAATATTTTTTTTTTATTTTTATTTATAAGAAAATAAGATAAGGAAGGTTTTCAAAACAAGCTTTTAAAAACGAAAACACAAATCACTTCAAACCTTCCTCGGCAGCGGCGCCAAAAATTGATTCGTTTAAAAATCAATATGTATATATATATATATATATATATATATATATATATATATATATATATATATATATATATATATATATATATATATATATATATATATATATATATATATATATATATATATATATATATATATATATTGTAGTCCAAGGAAATCCGAAGGAAATACGGATAACCTGAGTCGTAGTCCGTGTGAAGGTGTGAATGGAAAAGTGATGATCGGATCGATAAAACGTGTAGTGAAAGTGAAATAAAGGTGAATATTTGGAGTTTTATACTACGATAATGGAGTATCGAATAAAAACAAGTAAACAAGCAAGGAAAACAAGTAATTAAAGCACACGAATCCTACAACGCAATCTAAACTTAAAAACAAACTTAACGTAATCTAAAAATGCACCTAAAAAGCAAATCTAAAGGGAAAGGCGTCTAAAAATTCAAACTTACTTTCTAAAAGTTCTAAATACTCAAAAATAAATTTTGGAAAAAGATTTATATTTTTTATTTTTTTATTTTTTATTATTTTTATTTTTTTGTACTTTTCTTTTAATTATAATGTTTTAAAAACTATTTTAAGCTAATTAAATTATAAAAAATACTAAACTTTTGAAGAAAAATCTAAAATTTTAAGAAAAAGATTATAGCTTGTGTTTTTAGATTTTTTATTAAGAAAAATGATAATGATTGAAGCAAAGGTAATAATAAAACTAGTGGCAATTAAATAATCTAACACTAACTATATAAGATAACAACTAAAAATAACCAACTAAATTATGCTAATTAAGCAAATACGAAATTTATGATAAAAAGATATACTTGTAAAGCAAACTATCAAGATCCTTAAGTGTTGTTTATTATTTCGATTAAGTCCATTATTGATATATTAATATCTTTTACAAACAATTATTTTCTCACAACAATTTTTCATAAAGAGAGATCAATATCTAACCAATATATCTTTTAACTTTTATAAACCACACCTAGTTCACTAAATAATCTACTCCACAAGTATATAAAAANGGAAATACGGATAACCTGAGTCGTAGTCCGTGTGAAGGTGTGAATGGAAAAGTGATGATCGGATCGATAAAACGTGTAGTGAAAGTGAAATAAAGGTGAATATTTGGAGTTTTATACTACGATAATGGAGTATCGAATAAAAACAAGTAAACAAGCAAGGAAAACAAGTAATTAAAGCACACGAATCCTACAACGCAATCTAAACTTAAAAACAAACTTAACGTAATCTAAAAATGCACCTAAAAAGCAAATCTAAAGGGAAAGGCGTCTAAAAATTCAAACTTACTTTCTAAAAGTTCTAAATACTCAAAAATAAATTTTGGAAAAAGATTTATATTTTTTATTTTTTTATTTTTTATTATTTTTATTTTTTTGTACTTTTCTTTTAATTATAATGTTTTAAAAACTATTTTAAGCTAATTAAATTATAAAAAATACTAAACTTTTGAAGAAAAATCTAAAATTTTAAGAAAAAGATTATAGCTTGTGTTTTTAGATTTTTTATTAAGAAAAATGATAATGATTGAAGCAAAGGTAATAATAAAACTAGTGGCAATTAAATAATCTAACACTAACTATATAAGATAACAACTAAAAATAACCAACTAAATTATGCTAATTAAGCAAATACGAAATTTATGATAAAAAGATATACTTGTAAAGCAAACTATCAAGATCCTTAAGTGTTGTTTATTATTTCGATTAAGTCCATTATTGATATATTAATATCTTTTACAAACAATTATTTTCTCACAACAATTTTTCATAAAGAGAGATCAATATCTAACCAATATATCTTTTAACTTTTATAAACCACACCTAGTTCACTAAATAATCTACTCCACAAGTATATAAAAAGTCTACTCACTAATCATAGCAAACGAACACATAGCAATTATTTTGATAAACATAATTCTTATACTAAAATTAACCACTACAAAAGATTAAAAAGTAAAGAAAGTAGAACCCGAAAGAATAAACGAGAGGAATAAACCACCCGATCTAATAAGCACCAATTATCAATAAAGTTTACAATTTTATTAATTTTATCCACCAATTAGTAAGTAAAGTTTGAAACTTTATTCACAAAAAAGCTTAAAAATTACTAAAGTCTCAAACTTTATGTATAAAATTTGCTTAAATACTAAAGCTCCGGCCTTAGCGGTAGATCGTGATAAGAAATAAGACATAAGAGTTAGGACAAAAGATAATATGATGAAATAAGCTATAACAATAATTTTTATTTTATAAAACTAGATTACAACTACAAGTTTTACCTAAAAAAGCTAAAATACTAAAGCTTAAAACGAATAAGGAAGAAAGCAATCAAGGCTATTAAATCGATCACCCAAGTGAAGCCCTTATATTCCCTTATATAAATCGACAATAAGCTAAAGTATATAAAAAAAAACTACAAAATAACAATAAAGATTCAAACTTTATACAAAATAAACTATTGAAACTACTAGATTGATGAGCGTGGGATTGCGACCACGCAACAGGTTTTACCTCTCAAGGGATCTTGAGAAGCTTGCAATCCCGCCAGGCAGTGTACCTGGTCGGTGTAGTATAGTGTAGTGGTAAGTACGGGGGATTGATCGTTCTCTCACAGGGAATAGTGTTCGTTAGGATAGAAAAATTACTCTAAAAGGTCTAAAGGTGAAGGAAGATTATTTTTGTATTTTTTTTTATGGAAAGCAAGTAAAATCTCGGGTTTTGGAGGAGTGGGCGAAATTAGTTGCTAGTCAACTAACCCAAAAACTACAATTGCAATAAAAATAAAATAACTAAACTATTGTGGTTGTGAAAACTTATATGGAGACAAATGTGTTTACTTAGATTTCCTTACTCCCTAACTATCTTTTACCGGTTAATTGGTGTATGTATTACTTGCGTGGATGACGGGTGTATTCCTTAACAATTCATGGGGTGGGGTACATATCTCCCCAATTCTATGAGCTCTTATCTCCTCCTACAACTATGCGTACACATAATTCATAGGGATTGTAAACAGGTGGCTCATGCACATTAAATACCACCTTAATTAACCTAGTACGCATTAGTTACAGTTTCTTAAGACGTTCAAGCATGTTACCACTATAGGATATTTTCCAGTTTTCTTAAGCCGGGTAACATTGATGAAACATTTCATCCCAACAAAGTAATAACCACACCAATCAACAATAATTAATAGTTGGTTTCATTAGATCTAAGCAAACACAAGAAAAATCTAGCTAGCATGTTAATTGATATGTATCAAAAAAGCAAATAAAGACTCATAC
>LBNU01026183.1:7449-30173 GCA_014162995.1 Artemisia annua
AATGGGTCGTGGGTCAAACCCACAGATTGACCACGAATCCGAATCCAAATCACTTCCAAATGATACCAAACTTGTTTCTCTTATGTTTTTATTAACCAAAATGTATTAAAACATCAAAACCCACTTAGTTTTACCCAAACTTTACAAGAATTCATGGGTTTGACTTGTAACAAAGTCAAACCTTCAAGAAATACTTACCACTTTACCTTTTCTTCAAACCAAACAAGATTTCAACAACAAAAGTGATGAAAACAATGATATACCTCACGAATTTAATTGGGTTTTATGTTTTTAGGTTGTTTTGATGTATAAAAATTATATAGGGATGATTGGAAATAGATGGGGATGATGTTTTTGAACTTGGATTATCAAAAAATGAAGTGTGTGTGTGGTGTGTGTGTGTGGTCGGCGCAAGAAGAAGAAGAAGGAAGGTAGGGTTTCTATTTTTGTTATAAAAATGTATTAGGGATAAGATATGTAGTGATATCTTTGGGTTATTGGCAAAAATGGTCCCCTTAGTTATTAGTTTTTAGAGTTTAGTTGAACTAGGGAACCCAAAACTTTTATTTTTATAAAACTTATCCCAAAACATATTTTTGAGTTTATAAGTCTAGCCGGTAGCCACCGAATTCGTTTTTAAGTGCACACCACGTGTTTTACAATAAATTCCCCAATATATTTCCAAAAGTTCTTTTACATGACGGACCCAATTAAAAACATATTTTTACAACTCGGGTAAACTAAGTGAATTTTTATGTCTCAAGATTCTCAATCGTCACTTGTCCAAAAATACGTTTCATTAGGATTTCTAGTGCCAAAGTCAAATAGTGCCTAACGCGAAGTACTCAAATAGCCTAATCATTACTTAAAACGATAAACGTTTGATATATATTCAACTTTCTAATCCAAATTCCTCAAAATTACTCAAAATCATTTTACTTCAATACTCGGGTTTATAAAAATAGTAATGCGGAAGTTTTTAAAAGACACCCAAATTTACCAGTTGTCACAAAATATCAAGAAGATACAAGGTGTTGGTGTCATAGAGTAGTACACTTGGGTTGTCTACTTGATTGTATCTTAACATACATCAAGTGTTTTAGTATTTCTTAGTTGTTGTGTTGATCATTGTGATCTTGTTGAGATCTTGAGGATCTCTTGTATGTTGAGTGATTTAGTATTGATCAAGTGGATCAAGAGTAGATTGTAAGGATTGTGTGGATCTTGTAAAGATCATGTAGATTGTGTGAAGATCACGTAGATCTAGTGTAGAGTGTGAGGATCGTGTAGATCGTGAGTGAGGTAAGGATCAAGTGGATCATGGTAGATTGGTACTAGCTAAGATTAGTACTCGATATCTAGCTTAGTGTCGGAAAATAACGTAAGCAACGTTGTATGTTTTTCTCTGCCTGAAGGGAGTCTTGTTGATATAGTGCTATAACTCTCGAGTTGGATACCCGGGGAGTGGAGTAGGGCGAAGAAGAGCTTCGTGACCGAACCACTATAAATCTCGTTGTCTTGGTTTTATCTTTCCATCTCTCCTCTTTACTTACTTATTACACATTAGTGTTAGTTTTGTGTTGTGTTCATATTGGTGTTGCTTGATTTCACCTACAATTGAATCTAAGTTTTTCGAAGAGAAAATTTTATAACTAATCAAAACGAGTCGGTAAACTATTCAACCCCCTTCTATTTTCCCACAATTGGTATCAGAGCCAGGTTAGGCAAGATTTTAAAGTAAAATGTATTTTAAAACTTGAATCGATCAATGGATTTTGACAAATATCAAGAAGGGCAATCTATGCAAAGACCACCACTTTTCGAAACCGATTGTTTTATTTATTGGAAAACAATATTCGAAACGTATGTGAAATCAAAAGACATTGATCTTTGGCATATTATTACCGATGGTGACTTTAAACCTATCGAAAAAGATCCAATTACCAAAAAGGATAAAATTATTCCTTATGATCAACAAAGTGATGAACTTAAAGGAAAACTAGCCAAAAATGATGAGGCTAAAATGGTAATTTATAATGCTTTGCCGAAAAAGGAATTTGAAAGAATTTTTATGTGTAATACGGCAAAAGCAATTTGGAAAACTTTATTGGGCACCCATCAAGGTAATAATCAAGTCAAAGAGANATATTATTACCGATGGTGACTTTAAACCTATCGAAAAAGATCCAATTACCAAAAAGGATAAAATTATTCCTTATGATCAACAAAGTGATGAACTTAAAGGAAAACTAGCCAAAAATGATGAGGCTAAAATGGTAATTTATAATGCTTTGCCGAAAAAGGAATTTGAAAGAATTTTTATGTGTAATACGGCAAAAGCAATTTGGAAAACTTTATTGGGCACCCATCAAGGTAATAATCAAGTCAAAGAGAACAAGATTGATCTTCTTGTTCAACAATATGAACAATTTTCCATTCCGGAAGATGAAACCATAGATAGTGCTTTTGCTAGATTTAATACTATTATTGCTAGTCTTAAAGCTCTTGATGAAGGTTACTCTAGCAAGAACTATGTTAGGAAGTTTCTTAGGGCTCTACATCCAAAGTGGAGAGCAAAGGTCACCGCTATTGAAGAATCAAAGAACTTGGCGACATTATCACTTGATGAACTTATAGGAAACTTGAAAGTTCATGAAATGATAATCAAGAATGATTCCGACATTGTCAAAGGCAAAAGTGAGAAAGTTAGGTCACTAGCATTAAAAGCTAAGAAAGAATCTAGTGATAAGGAAAGCTCATGTCTCGATAGTGAAAATGAAGAGTATGCATTAGCCGTTAGAAACTTTAAGAAGTTCCTTAGAAGAAGAGGTAGATCAACTAGGTAATCTCGTGACGAAAGGAATTCATTCTTTAAGAATCAAGATGATAAGAAAGGAAAGGGCGATAGGAAATGTTTTAGATGTGGAGATCCCAATCACCTTATTGGTGAATGTCCTAAGCCACCAAGATCAAACAACCAAAGATCTTTTGTAGGAGGTTCTTGGAGTGATAGTAGTGAAAAAGAAGAGGAGAAGCCTAATGACGAAACATGCCTCATGGTTCAAGCTTCTAACGAGGTACATTCTGACTCTTCTTATTATAGTGATGATAATTCATCAATAGATGATAATATGCTATGTGATGAATATAATAAATTATGTGAAGTAAGTACTAAAATCATAACTAGAAATAAAACACTAAAAGCAACATTGCATGAACTAGAATTACAAGTCTTAGAACTAAAAGACCAACTAAAAAGACTTGAGAAAAATAAAAAAAATATACGTTGGATGTAAGTCTTGTGTAGACCTTAAAATAGAAATGAAAAACTTAAAGAAAACGCCATTAAAATCGTTAAGTTTGAAAAAGGAACACAAGCACTCAATGAAATGCTTGAAAATGTTAGATTTAGTGAACATGCTGGAGCAGGTTTAGGATTTGAACCGAATAAGGCATCTACTAGTGAAATTAAGCAAGTCAAATTTGTCAAATCTGGTGAATCTAATCTAGCAGATGACGACACTTCGAGTGTTGGTAACAGAACCACCAAACATGGTGATACCGTAACATCCTCACCTGTTAAAGCTAAAGCAGGGTCGATCTTAAAAAATAATAACTTTAGTCCTAAGCCAAGTCACATAGTAGTCAATAATGGTAAAATACCCGTAGCTACTAATAAGGAAATTCAAAAATTTTATAAACTTGCGTCAACCTTCGTGGGTAAGTCTAGTAGAAATAATACTAGATCAAAGACTCTTCCACCAAGACATACAAATGCTCCCAAATCTCGGCCTAGAACTCCTCTACCGAGAGGTAACTTTATGAGACAAAGTTATCCAAGTAACTATCCCGTAATTTGGAACAACCGTCAACAACAAAGTTATCTACCTTGGGAAATTTGTCCTCCATTTCAACATCCAAGCCAAATGCATGAGATGTTCAACACTAACAATCTTGGACCCATAAGATATTAGGGACCAAATGTTTGAGTCTTTTCTTACTAGATAGTCATGCTTGAGAATCAACTTGTAATCCGACAAAGATCTATTAAATGGAAACACAAATGGTGACGGATAATTCAAGCTTGATCTCATTTCTCTAAGCATATTAATGAGGTTAACATCATAGGCCCATGTAAATTTTTCTCAAACCCCCCTCTCTACGTGATTAGTTGTGCATGTAGTTGTCTTGAGAACTTTCCTTGCTAGTATTAGTATAAAGGACATGAAAAGTGTGTGTCTAAATGGTTTCAATTAACAAGGAGATATATATTGTAACAACCCGCATTTTCAAGACATTTTTCCAAATTACTATTCACGAGTTACTATTCATCGGTCACTATTCATCATTTTACTATTCATCATTTTCGGAGTCCGTTTGTGATTCTGAGAAGCGTTACTATTCATGTGACACTATTCATCTCGGAAGAAAAACACTATTCATGGTCATCATGCATCATCACGTAAACCTAGTTTACGGGTTTGTGTGTTTTCATTTACGTATATTCATTTATTCAATAAACGCTACCACTCAGTTTTACTACTAACATATACCCGATACTCCCGTCTACGATCCTAATATATTTTCATACTCATTATAATAATATAAAAATTATATTATTAATTTACTTGGTGTTTTGAGACCTGTGGCTATACTTTACGGTATACGCTAAAACTTACGTCGGATCACGATATTTCAACACGACAAATATTTTAACACCCAAGTCTCATAAGGAATATAATCTCATAAATTTTTACAACGCCGTTATATTTTATTTTGTTCCGTCAAATTTATTTCTGGCTAACTCGATACCCGGTAACACATAATATCTTAATTAAACACATCAATATCTAGCCAACTATCATCCAAGGGACAAGAATATTAAATGGCACAAACTTCTTCCTTCCTTTTCCCATTTACACGCCAACATGCCCCCCTAATTTCTTTGATAACACTTGATGGATTTGACAAGAATTAATGCAAGCTAGGTACATGTATTTTCTATAATTATTTACACATACAATATACCAAATAAACTAGCAAAAACCTCAAATTCTCTCTTCCTCTCTTCCATTTGGATCGGCCACATCAAGAACAAGGAGAGGATCCATCATTTTTCCAAGATCAAGTGTTATACAAGTTCCTTTTATACTCCTTGTTAGAGTTTTAAAATAAAAACTCCAAGGTTTTAATCCTTTTTCATCCAAAACTCATCTAATCTCCAAGTAAGTTCAAGAACATCTTTTTGATCATGTTATACTTTCATTCGATCCATGTGATTATGTATTTTCAAGTGTTGTTAGTTAAAAATGCAACTTACTTATGTTTAACATACCACTTTATTCATTTTTCTTCATAAACACTAGATCTATAATTTTTATAACAATCCCATGAAACCCACCAAGGTTGGTGATGCTTAGGACCCCATGACACCCTAAGAAGGTGTATGGTAAGATTGAGTATTTGTGGAGTTGAATTGAAGTAGTTTGGTTAAGTCTTGAACAAGTTAGAACCAAGAATATGAATTATAAACACTATATAATAAGGTTCTGTCCATTTTTGCAAAACGTGGGAAAAACAGTAGACCTGGGGTCTTTTTGGCTTAAAGATTTAGAAAATACTTTCCGAAACGAAACTATGGCCGAAAACGGGGATAAAAACGGGTTTATAACGAAAAAGATATGATAAAAACAAGTTATAACAAGTTATGTTTTGAATAATTTGGGACAGCCTGGACATTTTTGAAAACGTGGTGAATTCAGTAACCCATGGCCTATTTTTGACCAAATACTCTGTAAGTTAAGATTATAATGAAAACATAGCCGAAAGAACGGACTAAAACGGACTTACGACGAGAAAGTTATGATATAAACAAGTTGCATAACTAAAATGGGTAATTTCTGAAAAATAGTGTGCTGATGCACAAGTTTTACGGACCAAAACGAGATCCTAAACCATATTAAAATGCACCAACATGTTCAAAATATGTAAGTTCACTGTAAGACCTTTCCGGGAATATAAAGAACGCGAGAAACGGACTTATAACGAATGAGATATGAGCTTTTGAAGTTAACTTATGCACATAATATACCAACAGCTCAACACAGAATATTTTCCAGAAAAATCTGCATATGCTCAAATGCTCATGTTTGGAGCCATTTTCCAATCAATAGACTCATTTTTGGGTTTGGGACATCAAGGAACAAAAGTTTGTACTCCTGTAACACTTTCCAAAACAGTTGGCCTTTTGTCATTTGGACTTAAAACAAGTAAGTTATGACCTTCCAAACTTTCATGAAACAGCCCAGAATTGGCAGTTTTGGCCTAAACACCTTACTTCATGGCTGTATATCTCCTAATATATGCACATTGGGGAAAATGTCAGTGTTAAGACTTTTTAACTAATGTAACAAGCTTTCCAGAACTATAAAGTTTTCTTCCTAATTCCCAGTATGCAACATTTTACAACTAGTTTTCCGAGGCTACTTGAGCCGTTTTCAGAAATTGTCAAGTATATTTTGCAACGAAAGTTATAATTTCACATGTTTTCATCAAAAGACTATCGTAGAATATCGTTACACCATATATACATGCAAAATACAGTATGACTTGATATGACAACGAAAAATATAATTTTCGACGATTTTACATATTTTAAAATAATACGAGTGGTATCGATAACATACGTATTTGCATGTGCAACATCGTTTCATTTCTTACATTAGAACCTATCGTTCATATTAGGTTGCGGTTAGAGATCGTGCCTCATTTCATTGCATCTACTCTTGTCATTGTAGCTATCGCACCAGGTGAGTCATAGCCCCACCTTTACTTGTTTAATTACTTTACAATCTCTTTGGGGGAGATACATGCTCAATTACATGTTTTCAATTTGTTATTCCATTTCAAATCCCACGAGGGAGAATACATTGCAATCATTTTTTTTTCATACGGGCCAAAGTATTAAATTTCAAGTACATTACTTAAGTTACCGCATTTGCCATGTTTAAGTCCCCATACAATCATGGACCGTTAATTATGCTTAAGCGACAGTGAGTGGATAGATCTATTGAGGGTGACGCCTCCATCCGTGTTGGTTAAACCAACAGTCAAGCGGATGCATTTCATTTTACATATACATTAGAGTGCTCGGCAAAACACTCTGGAGGGGAATTTCATGCAGTCAAGCTTCGGGGTCATGAGCTTAAGGTTTATTGTACTATTTTTCACGTGACTTTTGTCATGCACATTATACTTGTGGTTACCGTAAAAGTATTTCATTTACATACATCAAATCACATTTGGCGGTGGGTTGTAAACACACAGGTTGCAAGTCTTGTTATGGCCGAGACTTGGAACCGGGTGGATTTACAATGCCTTCGCTGGGAAATCTTCATCCTAATGCAATTCATTTTCACTAAACTCTATGAACTCACCAACCTCGTGTTGACACTTTAGCATGTATTTTCAGGTATTAAGCAATGGCATGCTACTGGAGGTTTTGGCAGGGCATGGCATGGTCATAGAAGACTCTGATATTCATTTGGGGACCGTTTTAAACTATAAGTTTTGAGGGCCTAATTACGCACTACTTTTAACAATGTAATTCAACATTTTTGTTAAACTATTTTATTCTAAATGAATGAGATAAAACCGTTCTTTGCACTTGTGTTGTGGTACCAATTGAGTTGCACCCCAAAAACATTACTTTCCGCTGCAAACCATTTTTGGGGGTGTGACATATGTAGTACAATCTCCAAGACTTGTTGATTTCTAAAACCATTTCATGTCTTAGACGTGAGTATACCTTGAGAATGGTAGATACTTCACTTTTCATAAAGAACTAAATTCATACTCTCTCAATGTTTGAAATATATGTGTGTGTCACTATAGTAAACTTATCTTGTCCTGAAATGAACAATGATCAATTTAAGATCATGCGTGACAAGATTGAGGAAAACATGAGGAGCGAATTATGATTATTTCTTGAATCCTTTTATAATAGTAATTGCTAATTGTACTACATTATGTGCTAACATATATATATATATATATATATATATATATATATATATATATATATATATATATATATATATATATATATATATATATATATATATATATATATGTACACACACACACACACACACACACACACACACATATATATATATATATATATATATATATATATATATATATATATATATATATATATATATATATATATATATATATATATATACATATATATATATACACACACACACACACACACACACACACACACACACACATACATACATACATACATATATATAGGAACTTTATATAAGTAAAGCCTACCAAAAATTATCCCTGCTAACAATTATTATCCGTGGAGGTTAATGCTCATTGGAGACGTTGATAGTGAGAATGCGGATAATACTTAGCTACTAGGACATGATAGGTTACTCTACCACTCGGCAAGTAGGCCCGAATTCATGTTAAATGTTCACCCTTATGTCCGTTTATAAGAAGATCTTAAAGACTTCCTGTATTGAAAATGGTTGAATACGTCATCCGATGTATTCAAGGCATTATGCATTTGGGAAGTGCGCGATCCCAAGGAGAGTAGTGTAGAAATCATAATCGAACACTAACTCTGATAGTGTGAGAGATTATGTGGAATGATAATGTACAAGTTTTGTTTGTACCTTCATAGGTTGTTTCTAAACTTCTTGGTTCATCAAGAAACAAACAACTTTTACTATCTCCACAACCGAAGCCGATGACGCACGCCCTGGAAAGGCATGAAATTAAGCATTATAAATGAGACAAGCTCTAATCTCTCGACGATACTCTCATGACGACATTTCCATGACGCAACATAACGAGAAGAGATTGACTTGACCATATACTCCATGATTAGCTCGTGCATTTAACACTTCATGATGCGTCATCATCTCCGTCATTATAATGTTCAATGGAGAAACATCTCTTACGAAATGGAATACTCATTGAACAACATCATTGACATTTCATTCCTAACTAACTCATGACTACTTATATATTTCATTTGAAATATTTAGGTCATCTCACCTCAATTCACTTTCTTCGTTTAATTCCTTCAGATTCATTCACAAAAAAAAATCTCATGACTATTCAATTATTTCACTGGAAATATTGAAGTCATTCAGCGAATCTTTCCTACGAAATAAGGAGAGCAAGATATTTGGTTGAAGAACTTTCAAGAGGCCACTAACAAGAGCCTTGCTAACCATGATGATTCTCTCAAGAATCTTGAAGCAATGATTGATGATTTGGCCAATAACATCCACAAGAATAACGTTATCGAAGAAAACAAGAAGACTATTGTAGCATGCTAGACAGTTTTCACTGATGATGATGGAGAGAACATCCTTTCGCAAGAAAACATCGAACCTAATGAAAAGATGCCTTGCCAATTACCAAAGAAAGAGGATAGCTCAGAAAGCTTTGTGGTGCCCTACAAAATCGGTAACTCTGACTTATTTGCATTAGCGGATTTGGGGTCTAGTATCAACATTATGCCATTATCTTTATTCCTATCCCTTGAACTACCAAGCCTAAGGAAAACTAGTTTGCGGGTCGAAATGGCTGACACTACTAAAACGAGCCCTATCGGGATAGTAGATAATGTCATCCTTAAGATCAACAAATTTTTATTCCCTGCGGATTTTGTAGTTATTGACATGGCTAACATTCCTAAGGAGGACCTAATTCTAGGAAGACCGTTTATCGCTACTGCACACACCAAAATAGACGTGTTTAAGAAAGAGATATCATTTGGAGTAACGATAAGAGGATTGTGTTTAATATGGGTATGGTTTCCTGGATTTTGCATAAAGAGGAAGCAAGTTCTTGTAAGGCTGATCAAATAGGAGAAGAAATCTCACCAATACTTCAAATCTCCAATGATGTGTTCTCTTATACAACCCCATTGTGCTCTAAATATGAGCAAGAAGTCAACTCATATCCGGATGAAGAATCTTTTTGGGATGACACTGATGAAGATGATGAGCGGATTATCAACAAAACATGGTTTCAAGTCCATTTCATGAATGTTAATTTGAACGAAAAAGTAGAATGGACAGTTCACCATTGTACGCCCGCCATTATGACTTATAGAGGAACAACCCAAGCTTGGCCTACATGTGATCCTTGCAAAGAAGAATGTGATGGAGGAAGGATGCCCGAACTAAATCTGGCCAAATGTAACGAATGGGCATGTTTTAACGCGAACCAGAGAAATCAAGTAGGTTACCATGGTATATCAAATTGGATAAAGGTGAAGTTCGGAGATAAACCACTAAACAAGCAAATATAGATGCAATATCGTGACGAATGGGTCAAGGCTAACTTCTTAGTTGAAGATCGGTATAGCATGACGCCATATATCGCTCCTAATGTTTGGGACCACTCACCAACTCCATGGAACAAGAACAAGGGCAAGAATGCCCTAGATCCTACTTGAAGGGCATGGCAGTGAGTCTAACTTAAAGACTCGATAATAAACAAAAGTGCTCTTTCGGGAGACAACCCGAATTATCCTTTTCCTTTTCATTTTTCTTTATTTTGTTGGTTGGGTGTGTTTTGTACTAATAATTTGCAGGTACTTAAGGAAGCATGGCGATGGGGAACTAATTTTTGGACTTTTGCACCAAGAAAAATTCTCTAGACCTTTGCTACGGCGTAGCTCCTCCACTGACTACGCCGTAGCGACCCCCAGGTGTCATTCGGATTAAAATCAGCAACTACGGCGTAGCACCCCAGTTTAGCTATGCCGTAGCTACCTTCTAAACCTTAAAAATGCTTTTCATTTTTACAAAACATTATTTAAACTTGTATTAATTAGTTTTATATGAACTTTGTGGGTGTGTTCCCTGTAAACCCTCACGAGACTTCACTCGTCCACTAGGGACACCAAGTGGTTTAAAAGGCTTGTTGCATATGCTAAATGCAACCGTAATTCCTACGAAAGTGAGTTAGGTTTTTCTTTTTCTTTTTATTTTTCTTTTCAGGTTTTATGCTTTTGGTAGTTGTGTGATTCCAGGGAATTGAAGTTTGCTCTTTAGGCGAAGCGAAGGCACGTTTTTCAACATGATCCTTCTACCATTTTCAAGAGCGAATTTCAAGGAAGTTCTCGTTCTAATTCTACTTTTCCTCTTTATTTTTATATTATGTACAAAAGGGACTTTGTACAACTCAAGTGGGGGGACGGGAGTAGAATTATATACTTGAACTTTATCTTGCCCCATTTTTCTAGTTTATTTTGAAAAATTATGCCATTTTTAAAACTTTTGACATGTTTTTTCAAACCTAACTAGAATGGAACTTAGCTGAGCACATTAACCCTTAATACCATGGTGAGGTTTAACCTATTTCAGTTTCCCCTGTTTTACCCCAAATCCACCAAAAATATGAGTGTGCCGGTAGTTTGTAAACTTTAGAACTTGGCTTTTACATCATTTTGAAACCATTTACGAGTAGTGTATTGGGATTCCTTGATACATTTGGAAGAAACTTTTTAAGAAGGCAATATTTTAGGATTATCACCCAAATAACCTTTATGTGTGTGTTTATCGATTAGTCACATTGACTATTCGACCCCCGTGTTAAACCCTTTGTTGCACTCACCTTTAGTGCAAGATACCCCTAGATACACCCTTTTGAGCCTATCCTTTCGTTTCTTACCCATATTATTGTTTCGATACACCTATACACCTTAGCCTACCGTGTAGTCTTAGTTTATGGTTGGGAAGTTGCCACTTGTTCTAGTTTGAGGTTCAAGTCAAGAGATTCAAGAATCACACCTACGTTGAAGACAAATCATTGAAGATCATGAGAAAACCCACTATTGTACATGTATTGTTCATCCCAAGTGGGGGGATATGTTTATTGTATTAGTTATAAAAAAAATGTGAATTTCCGTATGTAGATATGTTATCTTTGGTGCAACCTTGTATAGCACCGTAATATGAGCTTTGAAGGAATTAGTATCGAAGAGGCCACTTCGGTCATATTTGAAGAATGAAGTTGTTGGTTCTTAATCACCAACATGAAGACCAAGTGAGGTGCCCATCATGACGTCCTCTAATGGCACACACTTGTTACATGATCCAATTCTTGCGTTTTGAAGCTTGGACTTTGGATGAACGGCAAGTGGTAGCAACTCGGTTATAGGCTAAGACTATTTGCTTTCTTTTTCATTTTACACCATTATTGTGCATCCCATGTCTTATCCTACCCTTTAGTTGTGAATCATGCTTAGGTGAAGGATTTGAGCAGTCATTGGTGTCTTGCCCGGCGTTCTGGTCATGTACCATTGCCTTTGTCGCCTTTTCCGTAGTATTTTAGTAACAACGCTACACCTAAAAGCCTTATATGTGTTCACCCAATATTGCCTTTAAGAATTGTTTCGACCTTAGCTTTAGTGGTAGAGATTTGTGTAACTGCCAAGCCTATGATAGAATACATTCTATGGCTGCGCGTTGAGTGATCACCCCAAAATTAACACTTAGATTAGGAGAGAGATGTGAGTGTTTGTTCCAATTTTGTGAGGTGTTCGGCTTTGATATATTCTAGCATAGGGAGTTTTTAAATTCATATTCTCCAAATTCATGGGGGATATCTTTTTGAGAATTATTCTAATAAGGTCTACTTGAGGGCAAGTAGAGTTCAAGTGGGGGGATATTTGATAAAGTCAAATTTACCCATGATTTAAGTGTTAATTTCCTCATAAAATGCTCATATTTTCTATTTGTATAAAGAATATATACTCTTATTTCTTCCTATTTTGGTTTCAGGGTAAAGATGAGTAAAAGAACGAACATACGCGGAAATGGAAGGACTTAGAAGCAAATATGTGGAAATTATGGATTCTGCACTCACTATGGCGTAGAGGTTCATCTACCTACGCCGTAGCAAGACTTTATGAAAATTATGGCGTAAAGGATCATCAACTTACACCGTAAGAAGGAATTTATGAAGACTACGGCGTAGCCTGTCCTACAGCTACGGCGTAATGATCCACTAAAGGGCTCTACGGAGTAAACGACTCTCCGTAGGAAGCCCCAATTTGAGGTCGAGAAGAACTAACAAGGCCAAGAAAGAAGTTACGGCGGAGCAACCCTAGCAACTACGCCGTAGGAAGCCTCTTACCAAGACATTACGCCCATAGCACTTGATCAAGCTACGGCATAACACTAATTTACAAAGGTTACGGCGTAGCAATCCAATCAGCTACACCGTAACAAAGTCGGGCCTATAAATACCAGCCCTAAATCCGAGTTTATTCATTCACTTTTCAACACACAGAAGTTGGGAGAAACTCAGGGATTAGGAGGAACATAGTTCTAGCTTCATTGAAGTCATTTCCAAGGGAGAATTCACACACCAATCATAAGTTTATCTATTCCTTTGTTTTGTATTCGATTCATGTTTAGAATTGTATTAACTCAAACTTGTCTTTCTGCAATTATGAATATGAGTGGCTAAACACCTCTTGGTGTTAGCCTAGTTATGAAATTGATATTATTTTGATTTAGTTTTCTACGCATCAATTATCTATTGTTTGTATACTTTCATGGCGAGGCTTGGGACACTCTAGTTCCCGTAGTGATTAGCATTGGTTGTTCCCTTGAGACTTGTGGAATTAACCCTAGGAAGCAAGTCGCTAGGGATGTGACTTGGTGATAGCAATGTCACCATCCACGTGCGAATTAACCCTAAGACCACCTACCGATGCTAGACACTTAACGGAGTTAGAGGGGTGTAAGATCTGACCATGCTGCATTCGTTAGACTTGTCCATGTTAGTAGAGGCACTTAATGACTCTTGCATTTTTGTACCGATGAACCCAAGGCTTTACAATAGTTTTNTTGTGGAATTAACCCTAGGAAGCAAGTCGCTAGGGATGTGACTTGGTGATAGCAATGTCACCATCCACGTGCGAATTAACCCTAAGACCACCTACCGATGCTAGACACTTAACGGAGTTAGAGGGGTGTAAGATCTGACCATGCTGCATTCGTTAGACTTGTCCATGTTAGTAGAGGCACTTAATGACTCTTGCATTTTTGTACCGATGAACCCAAGGCTTTACAATAGTTTTGGATAGGACAAGGTGTAAGATAGACGTAGGTGATTTAACCCTCTGATCCGAAATGAATTAAATCCCCAGACGATATGATAGGATGTACCATTAAGAAAACTAGTCAAAGTGATAACAAGAGTAGTAATTAGGTTAACACTACTTCTCTCTTATTGATCTTTCATCTATTTATTTTATTTGTCTAGTTATTTACTTTTCTTAGTTTAATTAATCTTTCAACTCAAAACCCCCTTTTTAAACGTGACACGAAACTTAGATAATTTCCACACACTTAGCTCTTGGGACGACCTCGGCTTTACCAACTAGCTTTACCACACACGATCGGATACACTGTCCGTTAGTGCGTAAAGGTAGACCTTAGGTAAACGAGACTAATATAAATATTAAAACCTGGTCAGTAAAACCTGCATCAAGAGTCATTGGTGGAATCATATCTAGGATACTTAATAATGGATTAGAAATGATTAGGACTTAAGCTTTTCAATTTTAAAAATGTTTTGGCGCCAAGTTGACGCATTTGCCAAACACCCTAATTCCATTATTTTTCAAAAAAGTTCACACAACTAGGTTCACGAAATAACTTTTCTTGCATTGTTGATACAAACTAAAAACGGTTTTGCATGCATACATGATCTCACAAATATGAGTCAAAATACACAACTAATATGTATTACTCGACACATTTGATTGAGCAAGAGCAAAGTTAGGAGCGTTTGGGTAATTTCATTAAGATTATAGTAGAGTCGAAATTACTTCACCTCCACATCGTCTGCATATAGGCACACACACTCACTAATAATTAAACATCAAACGAACAGGTCTATATACTAATGCAAAATCCATTTTATATAGGTATCAAAATGCCACACATATATGAGTTTGATCATCAGCTAACCAACATCTATATCCCTGAACTCTCATCTGAACCTTACACATGTCAAGAGTTTATTGACCAATATAAAAATGTTGAGTCACGTTATTTTCACGAAGGTCGTGTTCTTAACTCCTCTCTAGTCTTTCAACAACAAATTGAATTTGCCTTTCGAAACATTGGTTTTGAAAATATTCTCAAAATTAATGAACAAATCTGTCCTCGTTTCATTTTGGATTTCTTTCGACAGGTTGACCTCATACGTAATGAGGATCAATCTTTCTCATTGCACTTTTGGATACAAGAATATAGATTCTCACTTCCTCTTGAGCAATTTGCTCAAATTCTTGGTCTTCCAAATCTTGGGCAATATGCCTACTCCGAAAAGTTTTGGATTGACTCTTTGAGTCAAGAAGAAAATGGTCCATACCATTCGTACATTCCTTCACCACAAGAACTGATTAATGTTCTTTGCAACTCATCTGAAATCCAAAACCCCAACAGAATTAGAGTCGTCGAACTTCGTTATTTCCTTCAACCCATGGCAGTCATTCTACGTGAAAATGTCTTGAGTCTCGTAGGAAATCGTGAGTATTTCCCTGCTTGTTGTGCTCACATGATTTACTGCATTGTGATTAGACAACCTTATAACCTCGCTTATTTCTTCGCTAAGCGAATCACTCATGTCAAGGACAAAAGAAACAAAATAATCCCCTATGGGATGCTTCTAACTCGTCTTTGCTACTACTACATGACTTCTTATCCATATCTCCAAAGTCGTGCGTATACCTTGGTCAATAGAGTCATGCAACCCTTTAGTGAGTCACACATTTCATCTTTTCTATCTCTCGAAAATGAACTGTTGGGTCTATTAGATTTGATGATACAAAACAAGAAAGAATGAAACAATAGGGACTTAATACGACAAGAAGGAATTCTACAAAAGATGGAGAAGGACTTGCTTGCAAAAGAAGATTTATGTTTTAGTCCTTCGTAGTATTTTGTAAACCCTAATTCTCTATTATATAAAGAGATCAAGGGTACAGGTTTTTATTAAGTCTTTCATAATGTAGTCGACTAAAAGGTGTGTGTGTGTAGCCTAGGCGTAGGGAAAAACGCCTAGGGTTAGTAGTTAGTTAGTTAATATAGCCTCAAGGTCGAGTCCTTGATCCCTGTTACAAGGTGTGTAACATGTTCTACCTTGATCAAGTAGAATTGGGGCTGTTAGTGATTATATGTTTGTTAGAGATGATATAGAAAACCTTGTTCAATAACAATTGATTCTTTAATTGAATATTCCGCCTATTTTTATTGTTATTCCTAGTGCTCTAAACGATCTAAGGAGTTATTCTAAACTCCACAATTGGTATCAGAGCCAGGTTCTGATACTTTGATTTAGAAGATCCAAGGAATAAGCTTAACCAACTCACTCAAATCAATGAAGATGGAAAACAACCAGTCCAACTCTGCTCCAAAGCTTCCTAAGCTCAAACTCAATGAGTTTGAGATGTCGAGGATAATGACTGAGCAGTACTTTCTCATTCAAGACTATGCTTTGTGGGAGATCATCTTAACTGGTGACTCTTTCAAGCCTGAACAGAAGGTTGAGAAAGTTGGTGACAAAGAAGTAACAATTGTTTCTGTACCTTCTACCACTGATGAAAGAACTCAGAAGAAGAATGACATGAAGGCCAGAAGTTTGTTGCTAATGACTCTTCCTAAAGACCAAATCATTGCTTTCAGCAAATTCAAGACAGCAAAAGAACTTTTTGAAGAGATCTGCTCAGTGTTTGGTGGCAATGATGCTACTAAGAAGACTCAAAAGACATTGTTGAAGCAAAGTTATGAAAACATCTCTGGTTCAAGCAATGAATCTCTTGACAGCATCTTTACCAAACTCCAGAAGATTGTCACACAATTGACTGTGTTTGGAATTGAGGTAGACTCAAAAGACATTGTTGAAGCAAAGTTATGAAAACTTCTCTGGTTCAAGCAATGAATCTCTTGACAGCATCTTTACCAAACTCCAGAAGATTGTCACACAATTGACTGTGTTTGGAATTGAGGTAGACCAGGAAGACCTCAATTTAAAGTTTCTAAGAAGTTTGCCTACTGAGTTCCATACCAATGTTACAGTCTGGGAAAATAAACCAGAGATTGAAACTATGAAGCTCAATGATCTTTACAATAACTTCAAGCTCATTGAACAAAGATTGAAGAAGGCAGGGAAGCTTGGTACAAGCTCTAACAGCTTGGCATTGGTGTCAACCTTTGTTGACAATGATGATTCTGAAGATAACAGTGATGATGAAATTGACACTGCTGGTTCTACAGTTTCCACTGGTAATGTTATTGTTACCACTGCAGGTTCAAAGAAGAAGGTTGCTGGTATTGGAGATCCTACCTTTTATGCCTTTATCTCCACTCAAGTTAATGGCTCAATATTAACTCATGAAGACATTGAGCAAATTGATGATGATGACTTGGAGGAGATGGACATAAAATGGCAGATAGCTCTTCTTAGCATGAGGGCTAGGAAATTCTACAAGAAGACTGGCAAGCCAATTCACATCAATGGAAGTGAAACTGCAGAGTTTGATAAAAAGAAAGTAGAATATTTCAACTGTCACAAGTTGGGGCATTTTTCTAGGGAATGCAGAAGACCAAGGAAGCAGGATAACAGATCCACTTAGTACAAGCAAAAGAAAGAACCAATTGTAGAGGAACCAAAGGCAATGCTGGCAATTGATGGTGTGAGCTATGATTGGAGTTTCATGGCTGATGGTGAAGAGGAACAACCTTCAGATGCTGCTTTCATTGCTACAGAACATGCTCTCATGGCCTTCTCTGACTCTGAGGTAAAAAACTTTGAAAGTTGTTCTAAAACATGTAGGGCTTCTAGAGAATGTGAAAGGCTTAATGAACTATATGAAAACCAAAGAAAAGAGTTGTTTGCTGCTAATTCTAATGTGTCAAATCTTAGAAGAGGCATATCTGTACTAGAAAAACAACTAGAGCATTATAGAGAAAATGAAACAAAATATAATGATGATATGGTTGTTCTTAAAAGAGAGTTAGATCATAAGATATCAGTGAATGAGGCATTAAAAGAAGAGCTTGAAAGACTTAGAAAGATAAATGAGAATGTCAATTTATCTGTTGACACCTTATACTATCAGTCTAAGTCAATTGACAAAATTTGGGATGCACAAATCACCAGTAAAGCTAAGTCTGGTTTAGGATAAAACACAGTTCCTCCACCACTAAGAGGTGTTCCAGCACCTCCAGGCATAGATTTAGCTCATACAGGCCTAGAAGAATTTCAAGAATCTAGTCTTGAATATGGTCCTCCCAAATTTGTAAAAAGTAAGGAAGAGGTTAAGCATGAATCTGATGTTTTTGAAAGTGCTAGTGACTCATCTGTAGTAGATGAGAGTGTTAAAAAGTGTGTAGAGACTTCTATCCCACAAGTTGTTAATACTGTTACAAAGGAGCCTAGGAAACAAGTTAATAAACCAGACAAAGTGTGAGGTATGCTGAGATGTATAGAAACAAGTCGACAACTCCTAGGGGAAACCAGAGGAGTTGGAATCATGTAAAATCTCAAAAACTAGGTAGTGATTTTGTTATGAACAATAAAGCATGCTATATCTGTGGTAGTTTTGAACATTTACATGCTAAGTGTGATTATCATGTTGGGAGAAGGGAAGTCCATGGGAATAAAAGGGTGGATACAAACAGATTACAAAATAGATCACACCCTAATTCACATAGAAACATGATCCCAAGAGCAGTTCTATTGAGAAGTGGACTTAAAACTTTTGCCACTGCTAAATCTGTTAACACTGCTCACCCTAAATCACCTGTTTCAAGTGCAAAATCTAAAATAAATTTTGTTAAATCTGCACAAACAAGAAAAAGGACTTTTTACAACAAACGGGTTCAAAAAACCAACAGTGGGTACCAAAATCTAAACCAGCAGTTACCACTGCTCATTCAAAAGTTCCCACTGCCAGTGTTGTAAATAAGAACAGGGGAAACATAAGAAATGTTGTGAAGGCCTCAGCACGTTGGGAATGGAAACCTAAAGGAATTAACTCATCAACCAATCCCAATGGTGTATCAATGACCTTTGATAGATTTAACTATATTGATATACGAGGCAGATCCAAGTCAATCATGGCTTGGGTCTCCAAAAGAAACTAACTTCTTTATTTTATGTGCAGGAACATCCAAGGACAAAAAGATCAGATCAAGGCTATACAGATAGTGGATGTCAACGCACATGATTGGCAATATTCCTATCTATCTAAATTTGAATATTTTGATGGACAAACTATCAGCTTTGGAGGAGGAGTTAATGGTAAAGTTACTGGTAAAGGTGTTATTAAAACTGGTAACTTGGATTTTGAACCTGTGTACTATGTAAAAGAGCTTAAGTATAATCTTTTCAGTGTGTCACAGATGTGTGACAAACAAAGCAACGTTCTTTTTACTGAAGATATGTGCTTTGTCCTCTCTAAGGATTTTAAGATGCCTGAGGAAAGTCAGATCCTTCTTAGGATTCCTTGAAAAGGCAACTTATATAGCTTTGATATGAATAACATTGTTGCTAAAGATGATTATACTTGCTTGCTTGCAAAAGCCACAGTGGATGAATCCATGATATGGCATAGAAGACTTGGTCATATAATATTCAAAACCATAAATAGGATTGTTAAAGATGGTTTGGTAAGAGGCTTGCCTTAGAAAAAGATTTGAAAATGATCAAACCTGTGTTGCCTGCCTCAAAGGTAAACAACACAGAGCTTCTTGCAGGTCAAAATTGGTTAACTCTATTGCTCACCCACTTCAAATGTTACATATGGACTTGTTTGGTCCTACATCTGTGAGTAGCATAAACCTTAAGAAATATTGTCTTGTTGTGACTGATGATTTTAGTAGGTTCACATAGGTTTTCTTTCTTAGAACTAAGGATGAAACAACTAGCATCCTTAAAACCTTTATCACAGAAGTAGAAAACCAAAATGATATGAAAGTTAAAATCATTAGGTGTGACAATGGGACAGAGTTTAAGAATAGAGTTATGGATGATTTTTGCAGAGATAAAGGTATTAAAAGAGAATTTAGTGTAGCCAGAACTCCTCAACAAAATGGTGTTGCTGAGAGGAGAAATAGGACACTAATAGAGGCTGCTAAAACCATGTTGGCAGATTCAAAATTGCCAATCACATTTTGGGCTGAAGCAGTTAACACTGCTTGTTATGTCCAAAACAGGGTTTTAATAGTGAAAACAAAGAACAAGACACCTTATGAGCTATTTATGAGACCATTTGGATGTCATGTTACTATTCTCAATACCATAGATCATCTGGGTAAATTTGAAGAGAAATCTGATGAAGGGTATTTTGTTGGGTATTCCATGGTTAGCAAAGCTTTTAGAGTATTCAACTTAAGAACCCAAAAGATTGAAGAAAATCTGCATGTTGAGTTCCTAGAAAACAAAAAAATCACAAAGGAACTGGTCCAGAAAGGCTGTTTGATCTTGATACTCTAACCCATACTATGAATTATGTGCCTATCTCTACAGGTACATCTACTTATGATTTTTCAGGTTCAGAAGAGTTTGTTGATGATGATGAACCAAGCAAGGATCAAGAGGAGGATCAAGATGAATTTATTTTGCCAATTTGGGACTTTGCAGATTATGATGATGTTCCAAAGACTGGAGATGCTCAACCTTCTAAGCATTCTGGTAAAGAAGGTGATGGCAACAAGAACACTGAAAATCCTGAAAGCAGTAGGAATTCAGATTCCACTGCTATGCCAGAAGTTTCCACTGCAACACCAGAAGTGGAAGATACAACTCCAGTTACTCAGGAAGCTCAAGTCAATGATGTTGAAATCTCAAATATGCCAAATGAGATTACAGTTCCTCAAACTCCCCATACCTCAATTCATAAATCACATCCTTTTGAAAATGTGATTGGGGATGTAAACTCACCAGTGAAGACTAGAAGGCAATCCAGGTTGCCTGACATTCATGGTTTTATCACTGAAATTTATGAATCTAAGGATCATGAAGACAAAAATGAATGTCTCTTCATATATTTTCTGTCACAAATGGAACCAAAGAATGTATTCAAGGCTCTTGAAGATGAAATTTGGGTGGAAGCAATGCAAGAAGAGTTGCTCCAGTTCAAAATTCAAAAGGTTTGGGTACTTTGTGATTTACCTCCTGGCAAGAAGGTAATAGGTACAAAATGGGTGTTCAGAAACAAAAAGGATGAAAGAGGAATTGTCATAAGAAACAAGGCTAGGCTTGTGGCTCAAGGATATACTCAGGAGGAGGGTATTGACTATGAAGAAGTGTTTGCCCCAGTTGCAAGAATTGAAGCAATTAGGCTTTTCTTAGCCTATGCATCCTTTCTGGGCTTTAAAGTCTATCAAATGGATGTAAAGAGTGCTTTTCTATATGGGCAAATTGATGAGGAGGTATATGTTTCACAACCTCCAGGCTTTGAAGACCCTGACTATCCGAACATGGAATCAAGTTCATGACATCAAGCTTTTGGAGTCGCTTTGATCTTGGAGCTTTTACATCATATTGGAAGAAGATCTAACCATGTTACCACATGATCCACATCAAACAAATCAGGGGAGTATTTGTTTCATCTTTCATTTTCTACTTTTACATCTTCTATGTGAACATTGGGGACAATGTTCGGTTTAAGTGTAAGGGGGTAAATGAAGACACCTTAGAAAATGCAATTACACTTAATTTTTGTTTTGTTTAAGGGTAAGTGTGTAATAAAACCGAGAGAAATATTTGTTAGAGCAATTTTAGCGAAAATTTAAATTTTTTTACAACATATAGGAGTGAAACTTTGGTCTTAATGAGCGTCTCATGGATAGGGAATTGTATTACTAGCACAAAAAAAAACCGTACCACCCAAACATTTTCCCCAAGTATGTAAGGTTCTCCCCTAGAATTGTTAGAAAAAGCATTCATTGTTGATGCTTGTGTGTATACCGGTAACCTATAGATTCTAGAACTTGCGTTAGTGACCATCTCAAATCCACAAGTGAGACTACATTCGTGTAGTTAGATTTACTACATGATAAGAGGCATTAGGATAACCCTTGTTTTTAAACCCGTATTATAATTACTTGACCAATGAAGCCAATGACTTGACTAATAAAGTCAAGAAATTCTCCCACACTTTAGCGTTGTACTCATTTTTAGTACACGATACCGCTAGTACACCCCTCCGAGCCTATCTTTTCGTTTCTAACTTTAAGCATTTTACTTAAAGGAAGAATTTGTTTACAATCCACCCCAAATGTACACCCAAATTGCCTTAGCCTACCTTGTATGCACTCACCTTTAGTGCATTATTGTGACAACATATGTTTAAACCCTTAGTTAATTGTCTTATTACTTACATGGTTGCTAAGTCGAGTCATATCCTTGTGCATATTGTTTTGGGACGATTGGGACTCATAGGTAAAGTACTAGTGTTATGGAGTAATGGGGACCAACATCAATTATTACCCCCATGTATGCGTAAATGTTTTAAAGTACTCTAAGTTTTTCAATTATCTTAATTCGAGTCATTAGAATAGTTAATTGTAAAGTATGTAAAAGTTCAAGTGTAAGGGGAGAACCGAGGCCACTATTATGTATTATTTTGGATGGTAGGGCAAGAGTGTATG
>LBNU01026185.1:0-40093 GCA_014162995.1 Artemisia annua
CAGCCTTACATGCCGTAATGCGTTAAAATAATCCTCGCGACGAGATCTTTATTGTTAAAGTTGTTAATATGTTTTAAGATGAAAGTTATAAACTTTTGGTTTGATTGATGTTTTTGTACATATGGTCTTGAAAGTAAGTTTTTTTTAGCTTATTCATAGTGTTGGAAACAAGGTTTTGAAAGAGCATAGAGTCTACCTTTGGTTTCCATGCACTTATGAGTTCGTTAAAGATATCTTACTTACATCACCATTGGATGTACAATATCATCTTAAGGGTGATTTACCTCAATTCCACTTCGGTGGATGATAATTGATGGTTCTTCTCTAATTTGTGAACCCAATACCTCAAACAAAAGCTTTTAACTTTATCTTGCGAATTGGCAATAAAAATTGTTTTGTAAAACCCTATGTTATAAAGATGAGTGCATGCATCTTTATACATGTTTTGATTGACACATCAAAATTAAATACCCTATAAAATTTAAGTTACATGCCATCTAACTATAAGGAACACTTGAAGTTAATTTTGGGTATGCGTGAGACCTGGACCAAAATTAATGAAAAGGTAAATTTCCGAGTGTGCGTGAGACCACACATGAAGAATTTGCAGTTTCTAAGTTAGACGACTTAAGTAAGTTGATGCGTGAGACCTAGAGCTTACGGCATGAGATGGGATGAAACATGCTTACATTGCAAATTGATGAATCAATTTGATGTAAATCCCATAATGATCTAGGAATTGGAAAATTGTTTGCCAATTATTGTTCGACAGATTACCATCTTTTGTACTTTCACTATATGGCAGATCAACTGACGTAGTGAAATTATGAAAAGTTGGATCCTAGATTTTCAAGAAAATAAGATGGTTATATGAATATATCCTTGGGTATTATATTTACTTGAAAATATTGATTATCGATAATACTAAAATTGAATTTTGCAAATTCTTTTAATGTATTAATGCAACGATGAACCGTAAACATAGTCTTCTTTCCATAAGAGAATTGTGAGACTTAATCCTATTCCTTTTCATGAATGAGAAAAGTATAATAGGATAATTAGAATTATCTATGTTCTAAATACATAACTCATAGCAATCTTTAATAGTAAGATGATTTGCACTTTATGAGTTATTAAAATAGAAACTAGACAAATTACCGCAAAAATGGTGAAAGACAAACTAGCAAATTTTATCTAGTTGATTTTGACCATTTATAGATACTACATACAATTGTTAGAATGGTAGATCTATACAGGAAGAAATTGCATGCCCAATTTTTTCAAGTTAATAGTTTGGAATGTGATGAATCACATTTATGTAGTAGAATACATTCTTTTAGAACCTATATAATTGTTGGAATGGGTTTTCTCAAAAGATGTAGGAAAGTAAATAGTACACTATTTCCTTTCACTGATTAATGAAACATTTACAATGTTGTCAAAATCAGTGGGAGTATTGTGTGCCTATTACTGAATAAGGGATTATTGTAATGTTCTCTAATTCAGTGGGAGTTATAAGACTTATTGTCTTGATTGTAACTCAAATTATCTTTTGTATATCTCAAGATAATTACTTTCCAAAATATAGACATTAATATTTTCAAGGATGGCCATGTGCGTTTCCTTGATTGATTGAGTGACTCTATATCTATTAGTTATGTTAATATTATTGACACAATCATATTTTTCATATTAAAAAACGCATGCGTGTTGTTTATATGGTATATGGTGTTGTTCCATGTACAAGTGGGAGAAATCTTGATTGTGTGCAAGGTACAACACATAGTAATATGATTTAAAGGATTCTCTTAACTGCAAAGTAAGAGACTATAGTTCTAATATGATTAATACATCTAATCTAAGAAACACTTGGTGTTGAAATTTAGTAAACGTGAGACGCAGACTAAATTCCAGCAACAAGGTGAGTTTCCATGATTGCGTGAGACCTACATGGATAATTTACTGTTTCTAAATTAGACTTCTATTAGAACATGTGTCAATATGGTAACAAGACAACTTCATTATTTATGGATTATTGGAATGACATAAACACATGAAGTGATATAATACTACTTCAATAATTATGTATTCTTAGAATGACATAAATAAATGAGAGTAGTAAGTTAACTTGAAAATATGATTGAAACCAAATGATGGTGTTCATGATTACTTTAGTTATACATGTTTATACTTTATTGTATAGTTATAAACATGAAGTCTTTTTGCAAGGCTTAGTATAATGTAAAGTAAAACGTTAGCTTGTTATGTTCTTTAATTAAGACATATACAAGAAGTCATTGAGTTGATCAATGATTAATAACGTGTAATGGAATTATAACAGTTATGTCTTCTTGTTGAGACATGAACTTGAAGTAACTTGATTAATAAGTACTTGGGTTATAAAGCATGCAAGAGGCTTGAAAATTCTATTTCATCATTAAGTTGATTTAGTTGGTAAATAGACAAGCTAAAAGATATAAGTTTATCTTTCATATTGATAGATTGTCTGACAATATGAGTCCTAATGAAATACCACAAATGTATATGGTGTGTTTAGTTAGGAGAATCAAACTCTATTGGTATTGTTTGATTAAAGATAACTATAACTTATTTTCTTCCAAAAGTTATCAAGGTTAGAAATTGAGTATGGATTGAATATACTCAATTAGACTCCTAGAAGATTAATAAGATGTTATGAAATGTGATGAATCACATTAAGTCTTAAAATTGAAGTTCAGAATTTGTTAAGATACTTATGTAAAAGTTATTAACAAAGCATGTCAGGAACTGTCAATGTGTATTTGTAATGTCCTAAAAGAGAAAAATTGGATTGTTGCTCTAATTGCTATATATTACTAAAGGCAAGTGGGAGTTTATTACAAGATACATAATCTTCTAATTACACACTAGTAAAAATCATGACGAGGCTTAACATGTAAATGATAAACCTCAAGATGATGGAATTATCATTCATAGATCCACTTGGATATCTCAGATATTTGATTAATATTCTGAAGATTATATGATGAAGTATTACCAAATAATGAATTGGGTAAACTAATCATACTATGGATGTTATAGATGCTGTTCATGAAGATAATCAAATTTTAAAAATTTGGTTTATCTTAATTCTTAATAGTTAGAGAATGATGATGAGTTTATTCAAAGATAATGTAACCCTAGTGGTTTAAATATTTGTTTAAAATCATATGGACAAAGTTGTATACATATTTTAATGTATGTCTTATGACAGGATTATTAATCATACTTAAGCAATTAACTATGATTAAAAACTCTTTCCTAAGAACATTAAAAGATTCAAAGATGACAATTGTCATATTTATATTTATATGAAATTTGACAATGAATATCAAAAACTCTTTCTTGAATGATTACTTGAGCGAGGACGATAAGTAATCAAAAGGAGTTTATGAATTCAAATAAATCTTTGAAGTATACAAAGTGCAATAATCCATGAATGGATAAATGCATGCATCTAAGAGATTACTCTTATGTTTAATTGTTAAATCCATGTTTTGATTTACAATTGAAATAAGATAATTTCTATGTATTCCTGAAAGCTAGTGGGAGTATTATGTTTGATTTACTAAATCATATATGTTGCATAACATATAAGGAGTAACATTCAATGTAAGTAAAATGTTAAGTCTTAGTTTGGAATGAAATTCTACTTTAAAGATTTAGAAAATAAAACATATAACCTTGGAACAAAAGTTTATTACTTAATAAACATGTACGGTAAATGAATCTAATAAAATATGATATATCATTTTGAAAGACTAAATTGATATATATATATATTTGTAAAGATAGAGCATGAATAAAATCTAAGTATGACTGAAGGATTCATGTGTGTCATGTTATTGTTGGATCATGCTTAAATGCTAAATGATTTGACAATATTTGTTATCCAGAGTTATTATATAACTTGTGTAATAGATATTCTGATGGAATATGTTTGGACTTAGAATAATGATCCTCAACCTGGAATTGCTCCTTAAATTCTAAGTATAAACAATATGGCAAATTGTTGCGTAATTGTTATAGCCGACAATAAATCTTAAAAGATTGGTAGGCATAAAATTACACAATGGATATTAAGTTTACGGGATTTTAAAAGGCATATTGTAGTTTTATACAATGATGCTAGTATAATTGAGATGATACTCAATACTAGTCATGGAAGGATTTCATTCTTGTTAATAGCCATGTGAACTAGTTGTGCTCAATCATGAGCATAGTTGCATTATACATTAAAGAATTAGAATACTTTAAACTTTAAAATGTTTGAAAGTTTGATTGTCATAAATTGGTGGTTGAGGATATCACACCATTTATGAATATTATGTGGATATATCAAATAGTTGGATATATACATACAAGAATTTCATTAATTGAATTCTTGAGATAAGTATTCTCAAAATTATGATAGATCAAAGTTAGTTGAAATAATGCCTTGTCAACAAGTATGATTATCATTACTTGAGGCATAATTGTCAACAAGTCACTACTTGAGACAAAGTTCATTAACTAGAATTATCATGCATTGATCTATTTAGTATTTGGATAAAGGACATTAAGCAATTATTATTTATAATGAATTAAAGTACTTAGTACGTTTGTTTTTATTAATAATAAATTGTATCCTATATTTGCATGTTTAAATCCGTGAATAACTTATGTTATTCTAAATTGTCCGTTGTCAATTAATGATATGGGAATATCATTAAACTAAGACAAATCTGAGTATTGGTTAGAATATACTCGAAAGCATATTGATGCGTTGACATACCAATTTCACATGATATTCAATGAATTGAATATACGACTTATCCAAACTACATGATTTTACTTTATGGAGCAATCTACCGCTATCCGTACTGGTAGTTATAAGGGTTGTTTTCAGAAGTGTTGCAAAGTTCATGAGTTAGTCTTGTAGTCAAGAAAGAATTTGTTCCTTCAAATTCGTTTTGAAGTTTAATACTGCTGGGCCCCTCGTAGGGTTGCCAAGATGTATGCGTGCGCACGCCCAAAGTCTATCTGGAATACGTTCAGATGTTTTGGTAATCTTGCTCAATCATATACAACGAGAAACAGAGTTGTTAATTAAAGAATGACTGAGATCCATATCTTTATTAACATGGTATTAGAAACAAAAGGATAATAATAACGATGAATCGTTAAAGATTTTCCAGGAAACCTAGCTCGAGTTGAACTAGGGGCATTGGAGTGTTGCAAGACGCCAACCAATGTCATTACACTATTAATAGATATCCAAGTGGGAGCTGTTGGATTTGTGGATAAATATTAATACGTGTATGTCTAGTATCGAACCCGAGACCTCGGGATTGCACACATTACAAATGAGTGTTAAGGAGAAATAATAAATATATTTATATATTTATTATTAGACACAAGAACTTAACGACCGTTAGTATTTTATAAGAAAAGGACTAACGACCGTTAGACGCAAATAAGGAAAGAGGTGTTTGTGTACAATTAGGAAACAAGGAAAAAATTCTAGAACCCCCTAGGGGTGTGGGTCAGCCGAATCATCAAGGGAGGGTATCCCATACCCTAACTTGTTCCCTAAGTTTCTTAATTAGTATATAAACAAACCTAGGGTCAATTGTTTTCATAACTTTTGTGCACACAATTATCCCTAACTTTTCCTCTCTCTTTTCTCTTGCTAAACCGATCGGCCAAACACCCTTTTAGGGTTCTTGGATCGATTTTCTTTATAGAAAATTGTTCTTGTGTGTTTTACTTGCATAACCTTAATACGGTTTAATTTGTGTGTACAAGAACGAGGTAACAACACACTATTGTTGTTATCAAGAGATCGAATAACAAAACGGTAAGGGGTTATTCATTGATCTAATATAAACCCTAATTAGGGTTCTTCACATGTTCAAAACAATTGCTTTTGATTCTTGTTCGGGCTAGAATCACTACGGTACGTTCTTTATTTTATGTTAATCTATTATGTGTTATAATTGATCCTACGCTTCCGCATATGTGACTACATGTTTAATTAATAATATGATAGTCTAGATTATTAAAATAACAATGCTGGGCAAAATCAGCTACTTCACATTTGTAAAAAGTTGCCTGCAAGAAAAATACCCCTCCTACGCTTCCGCATATGTGACTACATGTTTAATTAATAATATGATAGTCTAGATTATTAAATTCTAACAAAAATACCCCTCCTTTTGCGCGTCATTTCACACTTTTTTGACCCTACCATACCCAATTAAAAAACAAACCTAACAACAACACTTAATTAAAAAAAAAGAAAAAAGAAGAAAAAAAATTGACGCAAGCGTCTTCACTTACATTTCAAATTTCACAAGTGGGTGGGGTGTGATAACATGCAAATGGCATGTCATTTTGGCTGCCACATAGGAATCACATGAATGCCAATGTTACCTACCATACCATTTCCTCTAAAAGTTGTCATTCTCTCGTAATCGTTAAGTTTTAAAGTTTTACGTGTGTGTATTTCTCTGGTGAGAAAAGTGTATGTGATCATTTGATTTTGATTTCTTTGGTAAGTAATGAACTTAAAACATCTCACGGTAGATATGCAGTTAAAAAAATAAATGAGAAGGATGATTGCATGATTTGTTTTTTTTTTTTTTTTTTTTTTCCGAAAGGCATTGCATAATTTGTTGATTGTTCTTTATCATTTTTGTTGTTCTTTTTCCTTTATTAACTGATTTTATAATATTTTCAGTGGTTTGGTTGCATTCACTTGATGCAGGGCTGGAAGTTGGTATCTTTTGGCATTTTGGAATCGCGAGAAAATCAACTCTTTTCTTATAAGAAAGATACTATTCATCTTCGCAAAGAAACACATAAAGGTTTTTACCTTTCGCTTACAATTATCAAAATAACAATGCTGGGCAAAATCAGCTACTTCACATTTGTAAAAAGTTGCCTGCAAGAAAAGGTTTTATTGAACAAACTATTCACATTTTATTGAAAAATATAATGCATTGTCTAAATAAAATCATTATGAGTAAGTAATTTATGTATTATTATTTCTCAAACAAATTTGTAATCCATTTTTATTTATTGGTTGTATATGAGAAAACAACTCAAATGTTTAGTCATCTCTTGATGTAGCTTTGTTATCAAACAAGAAAATTGAAGTTGTTATTAAACTTTTAGGCCTATTGTTAATATTTTCACAAAAAATTGAAAGGAAAAAAAAATGTACCGGTTTAAAAGTTTTGGTTTTAGTCAAACAGTCAAAAACTAGTTTTGCATAAAACCGATCCGGTTTGAAATGTTTTTGAGAGAGAAAATGTCCGGTTAAACCAAGTACCAGTTCGGTTTAAACCGGTTCTCAAACCGGTTGACAACAAACACTGGCAGTTCGGTTTTCCCCAAAAACCGGTTTTCTAGAAACTAGTTTACTGTTTTTTTCGGATCAAATCAAATTGGGTTAAGCCCATTAGTTTCTTAAACTCATAAACTAAATGGGCCAAGCTTAAAACAAAATACTAACAATAACCAAAATATCAAAATTCAGAATCTTCCAGAAATTTGTAAGATCACAAAACCACCAATCATCAAAACAAGCAACGTTTAATTAAAAATTAAGAAAAAAGTCAGAATTGCACCAATTCTTTCTTGGAATCTTCCTTCGATTCTACGCTTCATATAGAATCGTTTTTCCTGTCGCTGTATTTTTCCCGACGATTTATTTATACGGTGAGTTACCTTTTCCTGATCTTATTTATGATATTAATTAAAACTAATTGACCTTGTTTCTGTATTTAATTGAATTAAGTTTTAGAATTTATTGTTGCTGATTGTGCTAAGTAATTATATATTTTAGTTTATGTGACTGATTTGGGGGGTGTTTGTTTCGGCTTATATAGCCAGCTTATGGCTTATTTGGTTTTGGGCTTGTGTTTCATAAGCTCACTTTTTGTGACTTATTTTGACACTTTCCGGCTTATATAAGTTCATTTTGATATAATGAACTTATATAAACCAGAAAAAGCCGGAAAGTGTCAAATAAGCCGCAAAAAGTAAGCTTATGAAACATAAGCTCAAAACCAAATAAGCCATAAGCTGGCTATATAAGCCCAAACAAACACCCCCTTGATTATCATATGTGGAACATGTTTACTATTACATAAGAGTTGCGTTTATAATCGGAAAATGCATTTTTAAATCCGCTTTTCAGAAACAAACACCCCCTTGATTATCTAATTCCTGAGATTGCAAGCAATCCTAGGCATAAAATTCCATACCAGCCAAGCCCATAATTCTAACTTTTGGCTTAGGCACTGCCCTGCGATGGGCGGCTAACCCCACGTCCCCGGCTTAAAATGGTGTATGGCTAAAGAAGCTTTGCATGTCTAAATTGTGTCATGTAAAGGGGAGGATCTCAGACTCTCTGTCGTAGGCGTTTGTTTGTTTAATGAAGATAATGAGAAACTGCAAACTGTTAGGGTGTGTTTATCTTAAAAGTAAAGTAAAATAACTCCCAATACTGTCTTCCACGCTGTATGGGGAGGTTTAGATGTAGACAGCCCTACCCCTACCAAAGGTAGAGAGGCTGCTTATGGCTCTACCAAAGGTAGAAAAGGACCTCCGGCGTTACAAGGAGTAAGGATCGAACCCTTGACCTCTGTCTCCAGAAGCAAGGGTGTTAACCACTTGATCCAAGCCTTGCTATTTGTGTTTAGCTGAAAAGGTTTATTTATTTTCTATTTTTTTTTTCATGCAGAACAAGAGAAATGGGAACGTGTTCAAAATGGATTTTTCACAAAAGATTTCCTGCAAAACACAAAATTTCTATTTCTTAAATTATAAAAGGAAAACACAAAACATCTTTTGTGAGTTTTCCTCATTTAGTTATCCTCTTATTAGATCCGTGTTTTGATGTTCAAGTGTGGGTTAGGGATTTAGCCTATCGTTTTATCCATCATCTGACAACATCCTCCTTGAACTTTTTGCTTAAGTTATCTGATCAGTTTAAAAGTTTGTTTGTTTGATTGATGGAAAATAGAAGGAGGATGTCAAAGTTTGCAAAATGGTTGTCTAGGACATTATAGACTGCTGTAGGTGCCCCAAAATGTATCATACTTCCATTTTTGTGCAATTTTACATAACATTGTTACATTAAGTAGGAAAAAAGTTGAAGGTATGTAGCATTCTGGTCCAGTTATTGTACATGCAGAGTTACTTTTGCACGGTTATGTAAGTCTGTTATGTGCAATAGTAAAAAGTAGGCTGTATAATATGGAAACTACTGTGGAATTATGTTGCATTTTGGTGCAATGCCGCAATGTTAACCCCCTTCATAGAATTTGCTAATCTTTATGTTCTTGCTTATTCATGGTTCATGTTTTCGATGATTTATAGGAAACTTGAGCATTTGGTCTGAGAGAAATGTCTGCTGGGTTTGGTGAAGTACCAAGCCCATTTACTTCAAGCGACAACAATCCAAACAATGGTGATGCTGGAAACTTTGAGTGCAACATATGCTTTGATTTAGCTCAAGACCCAATCGTTACTTTGTGTGGTCATCTCTTTTGCTGGCCCTGTCTTTACAAGTGGCTTCACATTCATTCGCAGTCCCAAGAATGCCCTGTTTGTAAAGCCCTTATTGAAGAAGAAAAATTAGTACCGTTGTATGGAAGGGGAAAGAACTCAACTGATCCAAGGTCAAAATCTGTACCAGGTGTTGAGATCCCACATCGACCCGCGGGTCAGAGACCTGAAACCGCTCCTCAACCGGATAGAAACGCGTTTCCTATGCACGGCCATCACGGGTTTGGATTAATGGGTGGTTTTGGGCCTGCAATGACTGCAAGTTTCGGGAATTTTACCCTTTCATTTGGTGGGTTGATACCGTCATTTTTCAATGTTCAAATGCATGCGTTTACTGGTCCTTCCATGTATGGGAATGGTGCTCCTCCTGCTGCTCCAGCTCCAGGTCCTCATAATTCATATGGCGGCCATCATCATGCACATGGAGTACCGCAGCAGAGAGTTCATCAGCATGAGACAGGATTTTCTGCAGGATCACCGCTCATAATAATTGGTCTCCTTTTTCTTTGGGCTCTACTTTGGAACTGAGGTGATGCAGGCATGAAAAAGTTCTTGATCAAGGACTAGTTTATGTGATGTTACTTTTATTATTTGTTGCAAACTGAATAGAAGGTTGGTTGTTTCATTTGAGAAACTGTGGAGTCACTTATTGTTACTCTTGGTATTTTTAGCTGTTTGTAAAGGAAAGTTGTTGATTTGGATCAGTCTTTGTATCATAGTATTTTCGTTTATGAGGATATTTTTCGGCTTGAACCTGCATTGTTTGTGTTCAATATTTTAATCTTAAAATTTTCATTTCACCTGATAGTATCACTCCTTGTTTGTATTAGTAGCTTAGCACTGTTATTAGTTTCATTTGTACCTTGTTAGTTCATCTTCATTTGCACTAGATTCATTATTGCTTTTGGGAGTCTTTAAAAGGTTTGATGTACTTCATATCTTTTCACAGTTGGGCCTGAACCAACTGGTCTTTAATTGCTTTTAGCCTGATGAAGGTTTTTTGTTTATGTAAAAGCTATAGGTCCGTAACTGGATCAAGTCTTCCAATTTATTTTTCTACATATGGTGTCGCATCATGGTTGCAGGATACAAAGATGCGTTGAAGTATAACGTGGTGGAGCCAAGTAAGCATTTTTGATTCCTATGCGCTTTCTTTTTAGTGCTAAACAGCTTCAAATTTCTAGTGCTTGATGAGTTGATGAATCTAATTACTGTGCTTGATTGACGTTGATATTATGTGACCATGATGTCCAAAAAAGCAAGGCCGAATGCTCATGAATTTCATTATCGTTGTTTCTTTTGAGTAATTGGCTTTTGTTATCATTTCCTTGTGTATTTATTATGAAAATCGAAGACAAAAGATATGCTTTTGTGCAGAAAGATGACACTTTAAAATACACCCACTTTCTTGACAGTAACCAAGCAGGGGAAAGTTGCAACTTTTAAATTGCACTAAATAATTTGTTAGAATATATATAAAGATATTATAATTTATCACGCGTGATTCATTAAGCTGAAATCTGGTTCTGCTTATGATCACTATTTTTATTTCAAAAGTGTACGTTTGATACTAACAGAATATGTTCACATTTAGATTATAGTGGCAAGCAATACGTATATTTCTATTTATTAGACATTCTTCATATTGTGATTAATGTGGAATAAGTTCTTTTAGGGAATGTGCCCGGTTTGTTCTTTGTCTTCTTAGTGCAGGTTCTTGTCTCTTGGCCCAGTTATCAGAACAATTTGCACTGGTAGGGTTTTGGATATTTATGTAAAGGTAAAACTTTTCCATTTCAATTTTGCTGATGATTACATAAGTTAGGGGTGAGTTATTGTCATCTTCCATTTCCCTTTTATACTGTAGCAACACTCCTTTACATAGGGCCCCCATTAGGACTTTTTTGTACCACTATTATTGTTTTACCTTGAGATCATAACTTTCAACTAGGTATTTTAAGCGTATAGATAATGTTTGCAAGCATAATTCTTTATTGCAAGTAAACACTCTTTCCATGTTGCTTCTTGTTGTTGCCATTTAACCATTAACTATTTGATGTTTCTCAACTTCTTATCAAAGATTTTCAGTGATCTAGTGACATTCTGTTTTATCAACTAAAGGTATCGAAACGCAAGCCACAATGACGTGAATTCATTCGCCTTGTGACATCGAGTTAAGCCAATGAATGCAACATAATTCTATAGACTAATATGCGTGTGTTCGTTTTTTATAAAATAATGGCACATTACATATCTAATATCTTTATTTAGATTTGGTGATTTAGAAAAAAGCCCATGTGGTCAACCTGTATGGCACTCATGTAGGAGAGCTAAGTGCCCATTGAATGCACATGTGACATTGATTGTAGGATGACTTGGTTTACCATGAATCTGATCTAGATTTCTGATTCCATGTTCTTAGATTATAATTAATATGCACTTGCGTTTGTACTTGCATGGACCATAATAGAACATGCCCATTCTCCTAGTAATAGCTACTAATGTCTTGGATATTACTTATATTGTATGTAGGAATGAAATCATATATCCTCTAAAAAATTGGCTAAAAGAGAATATATTGGTGGAAAGAATAATATTGGTTAGCTGAATATAGTTCCAACCGAGCTAGTTGTTGATGAGGATTCTTAATTTCCTTCGCTCTCAAGATCGGTAGGTGCTTGTGATTGAGGGTCATTCTATACATCTGAAACGATGGTTTATGCGTTGATAGTTCTGAGTTTGGACTTTGGAAAACAGTAACAATGTACATTGTTGTTTTGAGTATTGTCAACAATTTATCTATGAAGAACAAAACACATACATCGCCACATTAGTGTAGCACGCACCATTTCATTTGCTAACTTGTTTTAGCAGCTAAGTTAGATACGATGCACAGTACTTCTTCCGCCTTAAATTATTGTCCACCTTCATAAGTTTTTTTTTGAACAAACACCTTTATAAGTGAACCCGTTACAATATTAACCAACGAAATTTTATTCTCATTCACTTAAAAGTATTTTGATATGTGGAAATTGAAAGTGAAGATTCTGAAAGTAGCAAAGTGAATTTATATTTTGATACAGGGCGAGTAACAAATAATAAATTTAAACATAAAAATANAGGTTTTGTAGTAATATATCCAAATTATTGAATTAGTTAATTTGAGCCAACTTGTTGTTCATAAACCAGACAACCAGTCAATAGAGATTCTGTGTAGCCACCAAGTTTGACTTCATAAGCAGCATCATGCAAACTTTTGAGCACAGCTATTTTACTATATTATCGTCAACGGGTAAATGAAGTGCAGAAGATAAGATTACTTATTTATCATATTATATTTTGAAATTTTACAACTCATCCAAACAAACTAATTGCATACGTTAAGAGTCCGTACAACATCTTTTTCCTTTTTGACCAAAATACACCGTTGGTTCTTAAACTTTCCCAAAAACATCACAAGGCACCTTAAGTTTGGATTTTAGTCGCCATGCATTCAAACTTTCAGATTTTGAGGCCGATTGCGTCATTTGACCTGTAATCCTAAAGTCAACGTCCGTTTTGAGTTATATTATCAAGGGTATAATGATCCAAACACATTTTCCACTATATGTTAGTTAAATCTTACCCAAACACCTTTAACTTGTAAGCCACAACAACAAGCTCACTCAACCCTCGTGGGTTTTTCTTTAGCTTTGCAAGCAAGGAACATGCATGAAGTTGCAACCGTATGCAAGGACCAGAAGTTTAAGTCACCGGGTTCACAATTTTTGTTTTCGATAATACAATGCAATAACTAAACAAGATATGTAATACAAAAATTTGGACTAGGTCGAAGAATTCAGATTTTTGACAAAAACTACGAGGCAAAAATTAATGTGGTTCATGGTTTGCTTATTTTAGGGGGTGTTCCATGTTTGGGTAAGCTTATATTAGTTTACTAGTTAAATAAGGTCTTTAAGAGAAACATCTCAGTGTTGGCTTCTCAATTAAGTAAAGGTTAATCAGTACAAATAATGTTTGGGTTATTTAACACAGCTTATTATGTTTCGAGAATGCAATAAGCTTGTCCAAACAACAAGATAAATGATTATTCAGGGAGTTTCAGACACACACATGCAGTTTGGATAACTTCTGCTTGTCTGCTTAATTTTGCGTAATAAGCATTTAAACTTAAGAAATCTCAAACTCCCTCATAAGCAGTTTGGATGAAGAAACACGTTTATATATCTAGTTTTTCAAACTAATGACTGATGTTAGATACAAAATTGCATCTATGCCCTTAAGAGTAAATTTGCTTGTTTTAATTATCTGATTATATGCTTCTGCATATGAGCATAAAATTTTTAATTAAAGCTATCCTAAACATAATAATATCAAAGAGCAAGAACATGTTTTGTTACTGTTAGTTATAGTTTATTATTATGTTGTATGGCATAATCCAAAACACAATGCCAAACGCTCTATTTATTCCTAACATTGTTTGTGGTTCAACTGAGAATAAACACAAGATCATCTTCTGAAAATGAACGGAATCGAAAAATCTCATTCAGAATCAGCTTCTACTTCATTCAGTGTGTTACCAGAAGATATCGTTCTCCAGATATTAAACAAACTAATCGATTTGAAAACCCTGTGCCTTTGCAAACTCGTGTCCAGACAATTTAACAGGACTGTCCATCAAGTCGACACTATTTCATTAACTTACTTTACTGATCCTCTAGTAGACACTTCAGATTTGCGACCCTATGGATCTGCGATAGGGTCTCTGATGCTTTTTGAAAAAGTCAAGTCTTTATGTATCATATTTCCATCTTCCTTTGATAACGATTCTTTGTACAAGTGGAAGTTCAACTTAGACATCAGACTCATTACATTTATATGTCTGTCCCCGAATTCACTTTACCGCAACAAGGAATTATATGTTAGTGACAATGGTCACGAGGAAGAAGAAGAAGATATGGACTTAAGTTGGAAGAATGTGATTATCAAAGTTACAAAAAGCATAAGTATGAAACGCACACATTACATCTTCAATATGAAGTTTAACACCTACTTTGATGATGTTAAAGGTGTTTGGGTTAGATTTAACTAACATAGTGGAAAATGTGTTTGGACCATTATACCCTTGATAATATAACTCAAAACGGACGTTGACCTTAGGATTATAGCTCAAAGGACGCAATCAGCCTCAAAATTCCAAAGTTTGGACGCATGGCGACTAAAATCCAAACTTAGGGTGCCCTGTGATGTTTTCGGAAAAGTTTAGGGACCTACGGTGTATTTTTGTCTTATTTTTGTTCCAAGGCTCAAGAGTAAAAGCCACTAATCACTTTAAACTAGGGGTGAGCATCGGGCCGAAACCGACCCGTCCTGACCCGAGCCCGACTCATCCCAAAACCGACAATATGGAAATCCCTAACCGAATCTCGACCCGAGTATATCCCGAGTCCCGACTTGTTTGGTTTTCTTTGTATTTTGTCGGTTTATCCCGAGTCCCGACCCGACCCGAGTCCCGACTTCATAAAAATCCCAACCCGAGTATAGCTCGGTTTGTGTCGGTCGGGGGTCGGTTTCGGTCGGTTTATGTCGGTTTTTAATCGTCGGTCGGTTTTGCCCACCCCTACTTTAAACTTTCGAATATTTAATGCCTCCGATTTTCTAACGTCCTTTGTAAATATTTAAGGCCCCCGATCTTTTTGGGCATCTTCTTTAAGTCTCGATTTATAAAAGCTCCTATTAATAAAATTACTGAATTATTAAGGATTTTTGCTTATTTATTGTTTATCTTTGAAATCCATATGATGAGGTGAAAAGTGTTACGCTTTTAGGGGGTCATTTAAGCCCTAATCCGTAGTTATTTGATCAAATTGTGGAAAACTAGAAGCGGGGTTGAATAGTTTACCGCTTTTTACGTTAATTATCTTTTACAAGTTACTCCTTTTAGTTAGAGATATACTTGTCCTTTTGCTTAATTATATGAATGGAAGTTCTTTGAAGACTCAAAGACAATATATAATCACAACACAATATATATGTAAGTAAAGCATGAAAGTAAAGAGATAGAACGATCAAACCACAACACGATTGTTTATCGTGGTTCGGCTACAAGGACCTCACTTGTCCTTGCCCTACGTCCACGCCCCGAGTGTCCAACTCGAGAGTTTCAAGCACTATCAACAAACTCCTTCTCGGTGGAGAAACCTTTCACACGTCGCTTACACTTTATCCGGTACTAAGCTAAATACCGAGTTCTAGTTCAAGGTAGAACCAACCTAACGTCGCCTAATTCCTTTTACCGACACAAGGCTAGATGTCGAGTTCTTTACCAAGGGTACAACCACTCCCGATAGTTCTTTTACAAGGGTTCAACAACTCCCGACTCACTATGTATTTTGAGGCCTAAAATACTAACCGATCACTTGACACAATACATATGAAGTATAAACTACCAAAGCTTATACTAGACTAAGTTAACAAGTCTTGCAACTTCTTGTTGAAACTTGTAACTTCTTCATTGATCTTGTGAACTTCTTGCTACATAAGATAATCACACAAGTCAAATGTTACTGAGTTAGTTGAGAGGATATGTGAATAATATGACTCCAAGTGATAAGAATTTTCTTGCAAGTTGACTTCTATTTATACTGCATAAAATGTCAGCTCTGGCGGAACCGGCGGAACCTTCACAAGGGTTCCGCCCGTTGAACTCCAGGGTGCCGCCAGGTCTGATGAAGTCCAACCTTGCACACAAAGTAAATCCCTACAAAACTATGTCAAGTCACATCACATAGGCATACATTGACTTCATGAAGAGTTCTTCCATGCAAGTGTAAATGCCAAAGAAGGTCAAACACACAATGCAATAAACCATGTTCATTAATAAGATGTGACATGACACAAATATATTCAAATGATGGTGACAAAGATTCATGTGACTAAATGAAGATGCATGAACTTATACACATGATGTGACACAACACATTCAATTCATGCAAGACTCTTATTTATACAAAGTCACATTAAACCTACAAGCTACTTAACCTTGACTTAAAGCTTATGACAAGTCAAACACATAATGTTCACTTAAATTGCATAAGGACACAAGTTAGTTAAGAGCATGTTGTGACAATACAAGCTAGAACATGTTAGGATAGCTTAGCAATTACTAAAACCAAGTGTGCAAGCAAATATTAAGGCACACATGAATGCTTGATGTGACAACTCTAATTAAATCACATCAACTTAAAGGCTAGACTTCATCCTAACACATAGCACATTACAAGACTTCAATACTTGATGTGACAACACTTATTAAAAGACCTAAGTCACATCAATTTAGCTATGCATTGATTCATGTCAAGTTAAACATAAAATACATTTATGAAAGACTATTTCTAAAGCTTTCATTTAAACAATATAAAACAAGTTCATGTTTAAATAGAAATGCAAAGCTTAGTTATATAAGACTTAGAAACTAAAGTGATGTTTTATTACAAGCTAAAGTTTGTACTTTGTCATTAACAAAACTTAGCAAAGATCGTTAAAATATAAATAACGTTTTTAGGCGATATTTGTATTAACAATCTCCCCCTTTTTGTTGATGACAAAACTTAAACTTTATTTGTAAGTAAAACATAAGTTCTAGTATTAAGTCTTATAAAGTTTTATATAAACTTATTTTGACGCAAAAGACCACATAGCATGCAAAGGCAAGTTGCGCAAATTATGCAAAGAATGCAACAAGAATGCAACCAAGTTTATATATTTTCTCCCCCTTTTTGTCGAAACAAAAAGATGAGTCGCGTAGCGGAACACATGCTCCCCCTTGATCGATACTCCCCCTAAATGGAGTACCAAGAGGGTATCATGGATTTTGAACCTACAAACAAAAATGGTTAGTTTCCGCAACATAGTTATAGCAAGACATGATTTGAGATTATGCAATCTCTCATGCTCCCCCTTGATCAATACTCCCCATTGCTAGGGTACCAACGTATATGTTTCAAGGATAAGAATGCTACAAAAGGAAAAGGTTAGTGTCCGATATACTAAAGAAGAGTCGCATAGCGGATAATATTTCATTTCATGTAAAATGAGTTACAAAGACCCAAGAAATGAAAAACACACAACCGACTTTTAAAAACAAAAGACAATAATTAAAAAGAGACTTGAAATGAAAAATCCTACATCTTTTTTTTTTTAAAAAAGAAATCATCACTTTCTTTAATGAGAAACATTGTCCAAACACAACAATGTGGTTGTTTGGATGAAAAGATGGATTTTGGATTTTGGGTTTTGATTGAAGATGTGGTGGTTTTGAAGAGAAATTCTCTTGGTTTATTGGTTTTTGGTGACATCTTATTGATGTTTGAGAGTCTAGGCTCTAAATCGATGAGACATGGTCTCAAGATGCTCCAAAATGTGGTTTAGGATAAACCTCATTTCGTTGTTTAGGTCATGAATGTCGTCACGACATCTTTCACTAATACGAGCGGTTCTTTCACAACTTCCGCAATCATGGCGGGGAAGGTGTGACGGAAGAGGTGTTGGTGGTGAATTGCTTGAACTTGAAGGAGCAAATTGGGATGTGATGTTCCCTCCTTCAAAGGTGGATTGAAAAATCATGAGATGATCAATTTGTGAATCAACCATGCTTTTCAAGGAACGAAGGTGGCTTAAGTGTGTTTTAAGTTCTTCTTTGATGGTCGGAGATGAATCCCATAAAGAAGCTTCTATTTTCTTGTACAAAGAAAATAGGGAATCAAAGTGTTGGGTAGGCTCATTTGGTTGTGGTGGTTCTTGTGAGAGATAGTGGCGGAAGCTTGAATCTTGGTTGGTGTTTGAATGAAAGTTTTTGAAAACGGGATGAAACACAAAGGAAGGTTGGCATATGTGACCTTGATCTTGTGGAAAGATAGAAGGTCTTGCATATCGGTAGGCCAAATTTTCAACCAAGGATGGTTGATGAGGTCCGTTTTGGGTTTCCATTTCCCGGATGTTGTCATATGATGACAACGGTTGGGGATTAGATGACCTAGGTGGTAGGTTTTCTAAAGCTTTCATGTGTGGAGATGGTGATAATGGATTGGAATGGAGAAGCTCCATAAAGGTTAGTTGTGGTGATGAGGGTAATGAAGGATTATATCCTTGTAGGGTTGGTGATGTTGGTGGTGTATGAAAAAGTTCCATAGGAGTAAATGACAATTCATTTGTCGGTAAGGAAGTTTGTGGACTATGATTAGGAGATGATGGTGAGGAGGTAAGATTTAGCAAATCTTGAAGAGTTGGGGTGACGGTGTCACATGTCTCCATGGAAGGTGTTGNGCTTCCATGTGTGGAGATGGTGATAATGGGTTGGAATGGAGAAGCTCCATAAAGGTTAGTTGCGGTGATGAAGGTAATGAAGGATTAAATCCTTGTAGGGTTGGTGATGTTGGTGGTGTATGGAAAAGTTCCATAGGAGTAAATGACAATTCATTTGTCGGTAAGGAAGTTTGTGGACTATGATTAGGAGATGATGGTGAGGTGGTAAGATTTAGCAAATCTTGAAGAGTTGGGGTGACGGTGTCACATGTCTCCATGGAAGGTGTTGAGTTGAGGATATTGAGGTAGTCTTGGATAGGTTGTGATATATCGAGTGATGAGTCACTTGATGAGGATGGGCTTGATTTGGTGGTTTTGTTGAAGCAACAAGAATTGACACTTAGCTTATTGGTTGTTTTTGAAGTTTCGGAAGAGGAGTTGGATTTAGTCATCTTGATTCTTTGGTAAACACTTACTCTCAAGAATGAAGAAGACAATGTTGTGGGTTTGAGTTCAAGGGTTTCATTTGTGATCAATTTTATAGGAGTTTGGTTTCATGGAAAGAAGAGATTTGGTTAAATGATTAACCATACAATTCTTGAGGTTTCTCATGATGAGGATGAGTTATGGATATTGTTATTTCAAGGAAGTCTAATCCAATGAAGAGGATGGAGTGTGAGATTAACTTATGCACTCAATGCAAAGTAATCATGGGATGGTTTGAAAGGTTTGATTCAAGGATCCTTTAGAAGGGTTCCTTAGGTACACAAGGTTTGAATTCAAGTTTTGGCGGGAAATTGTTTTTGGCTTATTAAGGTGTAAAGAGTGAATCTTTTGTGGTGATTGATGGCTTGAAGGGATGTTTCTCACTAAACAAAGTGTTTTGTTGTTTTACGATTTGTGAAATTAAGAAAAATAAACAACATTTGTGCAGGTAAACTGGCGGAACCCACGGATTACACGGGCGGAACCCAAATGAGGGTGCCGCCATATCCGTGGGGTGTAAAACTGGTTTACCCAGAAAATACACTGGCGGAACCTTCATCAGGGTTCCGCCAGTTCCGCCATGCCTGAAAAAGTAGGCAGTCCACGTTTTTGACCCGGAACACATTTTCCAAATTTTCCGAAAACTCTTAAAAATGAAAATATAATTTAAGGCGGGTTAGGAAATGTGAAAATTGGACATGTAAACATCCGTTTCATAGAACTTTGGTCGGGGGCTAACGAACATTTCTATATTTAACATACCAAACATAACCCAAACACAAGCATAACAATTAGCATTCAACAATTTCAAACATCCATAGTGAAATAATGAAACATACATTGTTATAATAGTCAAAAGACAAATAGACATCTAATGAAAACACATAGTTTGATGTTCAAAACACTCAAAATAACCTAGTACCAAACGCTCCTTATCTTAACCCACTACATCTTATCCAACTTCTTGTTCATCTTTCCGAGGTACCTTGCCATGCACTTCATTATACCCTTTGTTTGCTTGAATTCTTCGGATGCATTGGGAATGATAGAAAGTTGATTGATATATTGAAGTGGCTCGTGCTTGGAGTTCGGAAGAGAGTCATCTTCACTCTCTTCGGATGATGATGATGATGGAGTGGGAGACCGAGTTCGTTTCGCCTTTTTCTTGAAGACCCTTTTTGCACTAAGAGGAACCATTATATGTGGAACAAAGTCGTAGTTAAGACTAATACCCATATTGTTTGGAGGAATGGGTGAGATGGCTCTAAATAGGCGAGTGAGGAGCATTCCATAAGGAAGAGCGGTGGTTCCTACTAATGGTATATCGGCCATTCTCTTGGCTATGTAGTAGGTGAGGTTAAAGAATTGTCCCGTGGATAGACTATAGATCATGTAACAAAGGCTAGCGTTTATATGATCCCTATTTCCTATGGAGCATATCACGTTTGCTCTTAGAATGCTTTCCCACTTCTTAAAACGCGGCCTAAGCTCATTTAACTCCATGCCATATGGATCCTTATCTACTTCAACACCCGCTCGATTTACCCTAGTGGTGGAGGTCCTATCAAAGAGGTGTTCACGAATAATGTCCTTGTTCACAAGAGGAGTGTTGTAAGGGTGATAGCGTTCAATTGAGTCAAGGATTGAAAGAGGCCACTTATCCGTGTAAAGACAAGCACCTTGGTTTGGAATGTTGAAAATGAGAGCTAAGTCTTTAAGGTCTACATAATGTTGTGTTTGGTTTGTTGAAAAGTTTAATGATATCTCACCATAGTCATTTTCGAGAAGCTTAACCGAGGCGTAGAATTCTAGAACAAACCTAGGGCAAATTGGTTCATCGATATCAAGTAGACTATCAAAGTTAATAGCCTCAAAGATTTGGCGGATGTTGGTTTCTTCTAGATAGGATGGGTCGATGGTTCTTCCCTCATGAACGTATCGGTTTTCTAGTGCCTTAAAGATTTTAACTTGGTGTTTGGTGAGACCTACGGTCCTATGGTGTTTGGGTAGGTATTTTAGGGTTTCCTTATGATCGGATTTGTTTGCGGGAGGCATGACAATTCCTAGAAGACACAAAATTACATGTTAATTACATTTTATCAATGCGGATGATCTAATGTGACCCTACATGCAAACAATGAGAAGACATGGTTATCTTGACTCCTTTTGATGTTCAAATTGTTTTGTAATGCACGTTTTGTTATAAAACAAAAGATAACCCAAACGCTTCTAGTTTGATTTTGCTTTATTTGAATGTACCCGAAAATACATATTGGTTACGTATTTCCTTTAGCATTCAAGAGACTCATATGCAAGTGGTGTTTTGATGACGTTTTCATTTGTATTAACAATGCATTTGGTGCTTTTGACAATGTAGTGTAGTTTTTGAAAGGAATGTATTGGGTGTGTTTGGCAAAACATGATTCTTTACATCAAAGATGCAATCCTAACTTAGTGAAAGATAAAGTTAATTAGTGACTTAGGTTTTCATGAACTATCAAAGTTTTTATGTAAAAACCCTAAGTATCTAGTTTATGAATGTGAATGAAAGGCTTTAATTAAATCAAAATGTAATAATGTGAAGGATACTTACAAACTTGATTGATTAAAGAGAAATTGAGACGGAGCCCTAGCTTAGATGAAGTTGTGTGTGTTTTGAAAGGTGATGGCTGCTCTTGTGATGTTGAGTTTTGAGTTATGAGTGTTTGGTTTAAGAATTTGAAATGACACATGCTACAGCACCGGCGGATACGGCGGAACCGAGTAATGGGTTCCGCCCGTTATGTCGTAGGGTTCCGCCGGTTTGGCAAGGAAAAACCAAAATGGTTTGTGACGGTTTTTGTAATCATGCTCTAGTGTTTAAAACTAAGGTTTTAGTTTTCGCAAATCCTAAACTTGGTCTAGAGAGTTTGGATGATCCTAATCTAATAAGTTCGAAGGAGTGTTAACGAATGAGGTTAATGTGACGAACGCTATTGGTTAAGATGTTCCTCAATGAACACTTTTTCCAACATTGTGACGATGAATCACACTATGTCATTTCGAGACCATAGTGGATTGAATAGACGTTGATGTTGACGCTTCTTTTGATGACACAAGAGATTCCGTTGTTTGACACGTGTTTGCTTGATCTCAAGGAGTTTGTTACCGTGCTTTTTCGTCCAATGTCATTTGCGAAGAATTCAAGCCTCTTTGAGAGTCATTTGATAAGAAAGAATAAAGCTAACAAGTACAACTTGTGCTTTTTCCTTTATCTTAGTTATCAAAGTAATTCTACTTGCTTAACGCTTTATGGTTTTCGTTCCCGTTCTTTTGGGACACCATAATTCTTGTGTGGTACCATTTGTAACACGAGCACATAGATAAGTGCTAAACATAATGTTGGATCTAATTGTTATAGCAACAAGTAGTTTTCCGTACATTTCTCTATGCTTAGTTTTACCTACGGATTTACTAATCTCATTCTTGGTAGGTCATCAACTACTTAACAATTGAGAACAAGAAAGTAACTCGGAATGTCTTAGAGTGATAATCCCTTTCTTTTGAATCTTGCTTTTTTTAAAAAAAAATCTTTTTCAAATATTAACACCAAATTAGCTTTGATTACTTTGAAAGACCCATTTGGTTTCACTAGTTGTTTTATTCCAAAAACTTGTTTGGACACAACTATGGCTCTTGAACTAAGTTTTGTGACTTATGTCAAATATACTTAATTCGGTGTTTGATTAAAGATAAGACGATGTTATTTCAAATCTTTATCATTATTGGGCTTTCGACTAAGTTGTCATCTACCAAAGATGATTTCTTAGAAGGAGGTGATCTTTCGTTAAATGTTATATTCAACGATTCCTCGACTCTTTAGGTTTCCTTGCTTAAAACACTAAAGATTTTATTAATTTTAAAAAGGTCCAAGAAGTACAACATCAAAAGACTACGAGTCATATTTGATGTGTAGATCTTAGATGCTTTTGACATACTTGTCACTTAAACATCTAAATGTTTACCAATGTGATTATTTTTACTCTTATGTGTTTTATGTGAGATTTTCTCAAAATAGCTTTTGACGTTAAACATAATTCGAGACACAAAATATGAGGTTTAAACACATTGTTTATCAAACATTTATTTTGCAAGATTACAAAGGTGCAAGGCATTCTCACTAAGGAAATTCTTAGTTAGTTATCTTGTAAGCAAATGTTACGAATGACTTACTCAAGAGTTTCTCGTGTTTTATCTCTTGATGGTAAAATAACCGAAGCACCTTATATCTCCTTCTAGTACTAATAACTAAGTATCTATATAGAAGATATTCCATGTAAACACGATTAGCACGTAAACATATAAAGGATACACACAAACAAGCAACACATAGTGTAAACAACAACCAAAGGAATGTAAAAGGAATGTGTACCTTTTAGGTTGTAATGCAATGTAACCAAGATGTCAAGCGCAAATCGTAACAACTTTGTTTTGATGTCACGCTTTGATGATTCAATTAAACTCATGTATCCAAAGGGGTTAGAAGATCATATACAAGTATAAAACATGAAATTCATAATTCCTTTTATCATAAGTTTCTATCATCATATTTATCTTGTAAGTCTAACTTGTTGATGGTCCTTTTGAGTTAAATCCTAATCCGGTTTTATCTCCAAAAGACTTTTGACTTTTTAACATTCTTTCAAGAGACTTTGAACTTTCATCAAATTTTGCCAACATCTTTCCTTTTTCATTTTGCTTTTTAATTTCATTTTTGTGATCTAGACAAAGCTTACATTCTAGATCAATTTCAACACCACTCTCGAGTCTAGACATTTTATCTTCTAACAAAATTTCTTTTTCAAAGTCATTCATAAAAACTTTTGAAGACTCATTGTTAAAGATGGTTTTTAGGTTTAAGTTACCCAAAAGTTTAGACTCGTTTTCTATTTTGGAGAATTCTAAAATGAATGTGTCAAAGCAAAAATGTTTGTTTTCACCATGTACCTTGCTTGTTGTTTCAATGGATTGACAATCACCCACCGGATTATTGTCTTCGTCCACTTCCGTTTCATTCCGTAATTCACAAGCAAGTTCATCAATACACATGTACTCGTCTTCACTTGTACCTTCATTCAAAACATTCAAACTCGTAGTACATGTATAATTTTCAAGTAAGTGCCTATCTATTAGTCTTTCTAAGACTCCCAATTCACATGTAAGATCAAATTGCTCATCTTTGACTTGACATTTTTCTTGGTGACGGTTTAGAATATTTTTCCAAATATCATTAGCCGTTTGACATAAAAAGACTTTTTCAAGCTCATTCTTTGGCAAGGCTTTATAAATCATTTTCTTAGCTTTAATGTTTTTATAAAGATTAGGATACCCTTTTTGATTATCAAAACTTGATTTCATTGGTTTGAAATCACCAATAGAAATGACATGCCAAAGATCTTGATCAATTGATTTTACATAGCTTTCAAAATTACTTTTCCATTCAAGAAAACTTTCTTTTTCAAATAGCGGTAGTTTTTGAATAAATTTCCCTTCTTTGAGATTTTCAAAATCCATGGATCGATCCAAGTTTTAAAATACAATATATTTTAGGGAACTTGAGTAACGTAGCTCTTGATGCCAATTGTGGAAAACTAGAAGGGGGGTTGAATAGTTTACCGCTTTTTAAGTTAATTATCTTTTACAAATTACCCGTTTTAGTTAAAGATATATTGTGACGTTTTGCTTTATTATATGAATGGAAGTACTTTGAAGAACTCAAAGATAATATATAATCACAACACAATATATATGTAAAGCATGTAAGTAAAGAGATAGAACGATCAAACCACAACACGATTGTTTATCGTGGTTCGGCTACAAGGACCTCACTTGTCCTTGCCCTACGTCCACGCCCCGAGTGTCCAACTCGAGAGTTTCAAGCACTATCAACAAACTCCTTCTCGGTGGAGAAACCTTTCACACGTCGCTTACACTTTATCCGGTACTAAGCTAAATACCGGGTTCTAGTTCAAGGTAGAACCAACCTAACGTCGCCTAATTCCTTTTACCGACACAAGGCTAGATGTCGAGTTCTTTACCAAGGGTACAACCACTCCCGTTAGTTCTTTTACAAGGGTACAACAACTCCCATTACACTACGTATTTTGAGGCCTAAAATACTAACCGATCACTTGACACAATACATATGAAGTATAAACTACCAAAGCTTATACTAGACTAAGTTAACAAGTCTTGCAACTTCTTGTTGAAACTTGTAACTTCTTCATTGATCTTGTGGACTTCTTGCTACATAAGATAATCACACAAGTCAAAATGTTCCTGGGTTAGTTGAGAGGATATGTGGATTATTTGGCTCAAAGTGATAAGGATTTTCTTGCAAGTTGACTTCTATTTATACTGCATAAAATGTCAGCTCTGGCGGAACCGGCGGAACCTTCACAAGGGTTCCGCCCGTTGAACTCCAGGGTTCCGCCAGGTCTGCTGAATACCAACCTTGCACACAAAGTAAAATCCTACAAAACAAATGTCAAGTCACATCACATAGGTATGCATTGACTCAAGGAAGAGTTCTTCCATGCAAGTATAAATGCCAAAGTTAGTCAAACACATAATCTAACTAATGATGATGCATGAACTTATTACACATGATGTGACACAACACATTCAAAGCATGCAAGACACATTGCACACAATGTCACATCAATCCTACATGCTAGCTAAACATAACTTAAAGCTTATGGTAAGTCAAACACACAATCTTCACCTTAATTGCATAAAGACCAAAGCTAGTTATGATCATGATGTGACAACACAAACTAGAAACATGTTAGTATGACATTTATGTGCAAGCCTATGTAATGTCTTAATCAAGTTAATGCTAACATGAATTCTTTCCTAAGTGTGCAAGCAAGATGACATTTAAGTACAAGGCATGTAATGTCATTGTCAAGTTAATGCAAACTTGAATTCTTTCCTAAGTGTGCAAGCAAGTGTTATGACAAGTTAGACACATGAATGCTTGATGTGACAATACACATTAAAGACACAAGTCAAGTCACATCAACTTATTGCTAGCCTACATGCATTGATTCATGGCAAGTTAAACACATAACCTATACATGAATGCATGTCTTAAAGTATCCATTTAAATATATAAAACCAAGTTTATGTTTAAATAGAAATGCAAAGTCTAGTTATATAAGACTTAAAAACTAAAGTGATGTTTTATTACAAACTAAAGTTTGTACTTTGTCATTAACAAAACTTAGCAAAGATCGTTAAAATATAAATAACGTTTTTAGGCGATATTTGTATTAACACAAATATTGCCTTAAATCGTTCCTTTTGTCATTTTAGGTACTTTGGAGAGGAGATATGGAAAAGAAGGCATTTTGGACGTTTTTGGAGCATAAAAGTGAAGAAAACGACAAAGTCCCAAAAACATGCTGGAAATTGTACCTGACGGCGTCACTCTTTACGAGGTGACGGCGTCACGCTTTGACAAAGAGGTGGATATGAAATTACACGAGACTCCGCAGAAAGTTTTGATGATTTAACGCGTGACGGCGTCACGCTTTGTGATGCCTAGGCCGTCACGTTATAAGCTAAAGGGAGACGGCCCAGAGAGAATTAGAAGGGGACGGCATCAGGAGTAGATCTGAGCAATCCGAGAAGAGTTTTGGCGGCGAGTTGACGGCATCACAGGCTATAACGTGACGCCGTCAGATTGTAAAATCTATATATAGTTTTCTAATTTTCATTCATTAGTGTGCAACTTTTGGGAGAACTTTAGGGATAAACCCTAGGTCGACTTTTACTATATTTTCAAGGGTTTTTCACCCTTATTTCATCCATGCTTAATTAAAGATAAGTCTTCCATCAATCATTCAATATGTCTATATGTTGTTTGATTTTATCTTATGCTTGTCTTTACATTAACATGCTAGGCTAGGTTTTTCTTGTGTTTGCTTAGATGTAATGAAACCTAGCTATTGATTATAGGTTGATGGTTGGTTATTAATTGTTGTGGGTGGGTGATTTCAATGTTAGGCTTAAGAAAACTGGCTAACTTCCAATTGGTAACATGCTTGAACGTCTTAAGAAACATGAATCGGATGTGCACTACGATTAATTGGTTGTATTTGATGCATAAGTGACTATTAGTGATTTCATGGTTAGGATACTATACGTGTCGCCATAGGATGAAGTAGAAGCTTATAGAGTTGGGGAAGGACGTGTATGCCCCACGAATGGTATTAAGGAATACAACCCGTCATCCACACAATTGTAACAAACTAATCAACCAGTAAAAGATAGCTAGGGAGTAATGAAATCTAAGTAAACATGCTTTTCTCCATATAAGTTTCACGACCTTTTATTTTCTTGTCATTTTATTTTATTTGCATTTGTAGTTATTTGGGTTAGTTGACTAGCAACTAATTCCGCCCGCTCCTTCAAAAACCGAGATTTTTACTTGCTTTCATAAAATATAAAAATACAAAAAGAATCATCCTTCACTCTTAGACCTATATAGAGTAGCTTTCAATCCTAACGAACACTATTCCCTAAGTAGAACGATCAATCACCCGGTACTTGCCACTACACTATACTACATCGGTCTGGTACACTGCCTGGTGGGGATTGCAAGCTTCTCAATATCCCTTGAGAAGTTAAACCTCTTGCAAGGTTGCAAAACCACGCATCGAGTTTTTGGCGCCGCTGCCGGGGAATAGTTATTGTTTAGGTTGAATTTTATTTTTATTTAGGTCTACTCATTAGATTCCTTTCTAGTGAGATTTTTGTTTTATTTTTCTAGGTTTTCTTTAGTCTTCTTCTNCAACAACCCACCACAACAAAACCTACCACAACCAAACCAACCTCCTAGAGCCCGCACTTTAGGAGAATACTCCCGTCCTAGCCACCAAGGCTATCGAAACACCATTGAGCTCACTCAAGTAGCCCATGTGTCTCCCTTGCGATCCGACACCATCCGGTTGGTGCAAAGCGATGTGCATTCCATGGACTTCGTTCCGAAGATCCAAATCAAAACCTCAAGGACTTCCTTAAGATTGTAGATTCAATAGATCTTGATGTTGAAACTCGAGAGACGACCCGACTGCGTCTCTTCCAATTCTCTCTGCGAGACCAAGCTAGTCAGTGGCTAGAGCGTCTACCCGCAGGATCCATCACCTCTTGGGATGATCTGACTACTCGTTTCCTTGCTCAATTCTTCCCACCGGGGAGAACCACAAAGCTAAGGAATGAAATCTTGATGTTCCAACAACGTCAAGGCGAAACCCTCTACGAGGCATGGATTCTGATGAGGCGAAAAGTGTTACGTTTTAGGGGGTCATTTAAGCCCTAATCCGTAATTATTTGATCAAATATTGCCTTAAATCGTTCCTTTTGTCATTTTAGTTACTTTGGAGAAGAAATCTGGAAAAAGAAGCATTTTGGACGTTTTTGGAGCATAAAAGTGAAGAAAACGACAAAGTCTCAAAACAATGCTGGAAACTGTACCTGACGGCGTCACTCTTTACGAGGTGACGGCGTCACGCTTTGACAAAGAGGTGGATAATTTTTACACTTGACGGGCCAGAAAGATTTTGAAGCTTTTACACGTGACGGCATCACGTGTTATTTCGCCTAGGCCGTCACGTTATAACTTAAAGAGAGACGGCCCAGAGACTTTTAAAGAGGGACGATGTCAAGAGTGGATCTGAGCAATCCGAGAAGAGTTTTGGCGGCGAGGTGACGGCGTCACGAGCTAAAACGTGACGCCGTCAAGTTGTAAAATCTATATATAGTTTTCTAATTTTCATTCATTAGGTGTGTAACTTTTGGGAGAACTTTAGGGATAAACCCTTGGTCGTGGTTTACTGTATTTTCAGGGGTTTTTCACCCTTGAATCATTCATGTTCAATTAAAGATAAGTCTCCTTTCAAATCAATCAATATGTCTATGTGTTGCTTGATTATATCTTATGCTTGTCTTTACTTTAAAATGCTAGGCTAGATTTCTCTTATGTTTGCTTAGATCTAATGAAACCTAGCTATTGATTACTTGTTGTTGGTTTGTTATTAATTGTTGTGGGTGGGTGATGTCGATGTTAGGCTTAAGAAAACTGGCTAACCTCCTATACGGTAACTTACTTGAACGTCTTAAGAAACATGAATCGGATGTGTACTATGATTATATGGTTGTATTTAATGCATAAGTGAATTCTAGTGATCCCATGTTAGGAGCTTTTAGTCGTCTCGACATAGGATTGAAGTAGGAGCTTATAGAGTTAGGGAAGATCGTACACGGCCCTACGAATGGTTTAAAGGAATACAACCCGTCATCCACAATATTGTAACAAACCAATTAACCGGTAAAAGATAGTTACGGAGTAAGGAAATCTAAGTAAACACACTTTTCTCCATATAAGTTTCACAACCAATTTATTTTCTTGTTATTTTATTTTAATTGCAATAGTAGATATTTGGGTTAGTTGACTAGCAACTAATTCCGCCACTCTTCCAAATACCCGAGATTTTACTTGCTTTCATAAAACATAAAAATTACAAAAAGAATCATCCCTCAACCCTTAGACCTAAATTAGAGTAGTTTTCAATCCTAACGACACTATTCCCCGAGAGAACGATCAATCCTCCGGTACTTGCCACTTCACTATACTACATCGGTCAGGTACACTGCCTGGTAGGGGTTGTAAGCTTCTCAAGATCCCTTGAGAGGTAAAACCTACTGCGAAGGTTGCAAAACCCACGCATCAGACTCGATTCAAGGACTTACTCCAAAAAGTCCCTCACCATGGCATATATCTTTGGCTCCAAGTCTAAATCTTCTATGACCACATCAATATCCACACGAGGAAAACGATTGACCAAGCGGCCGGTGGTAAGCTACGTGATCTAAGTGCGGAACAATCATGGGAACTCATAGAAGATCTTGCTCTCTATGGCAACGAAAGTTCGAATGATCCCCGTGATTTGAACAAAACGGTCAAGGCGATATCTTTGCCTTCAAATAATTCAAGCACTTCCGACCGAAGGATCATGGAACTTGAGGACCAAGTCAAGTTTCTCATAAAATCCTACGAAGCTCCTAAACCTTCAAGCCAAATGAACAAAATCACTTCTTCATGCGAGTATTGTAGTGGTCCCCACGACACTCGTGATTGCATGGAACTCCCCGAACAAGCTTTTGAGGATTATGCCTCCTCGCGTACCGACGAAGCGGGAGAAAAGTGGTACACTTTCAAACCCGAGCTAAACCCTTACGGTGATTCATACAACCCTTCTTTGAGAAATCACCCAAACCTTAGGTGGAAGCAAAACCAAAACATGCCCCAAAACAATTCTTCCAATCCACCTAATCGTTTCCAATCAAACGGTTCAAACTCGAACCGTGCTTTCAACAACAATCCTTCCAACAACTATGGTAGTACCAAAAATCTTGAAGGATTGATGTCCAATTTTATGGCATCTCAAGAAGCTCGTATAGCAAAGTTTGAGTCCGAATTCAATCAACAACAAACGGAGATGACTAATAAATTGATAACTTGTTGAAATCCCTCACCAACCAAGTGTTGACACCACAAAATAAGGACGCTAGAAGCACAAATAGCGGAACCCAAGTCAAGGACCCCTCATCATCCAGACAGGTCCACTTTGTTAACGTTGTCGCTATTAAGCCAATCGACAAGGAAAAGGAAGAAGATGATAAGAATATGATTGGGGTTGATAGTGAATCTAAGAATGAAGTTGAGGAGGATAAGAAAAATAAGGTACAAGAAGTATAGAATGGGGAAGACTACTTCAATAGGTTACCCACTAAGGAGGAATGTGCATACCATAAGGATTTATTCGATGACCCCGAGACACCATACTGCTTAGGTAATCCAATTATTAAAACGGGCGACCCATCCAATATCAATATACCATGCAACATTGGGCATGTGCATGTGTGGAAAGCTTACATAGATCCTAAATCTCCCATAAACATCATGACTAGGATCCACTACAATTGGATAATGAAAAAGCAACTTGGACCTAGGATATTTCCCAGCACGGGTTGGTTAAGTAACTTCGTGGGAAGAGTTAAGGGACTGTACGTTTTTGTAGTAAACTTCACATATGTTACCGACTTTGTGATTGTAGAAGATATTCGACCGGTAGTAGATAGTTGCCTAACTCAAGTAGTGCTTGGAAAGCCGAGGCCTCTAAAATGAATTATGACCCGTCCCTAAGGATAGTTAGATTCAAGGATGAGACCGATGAGATAGCCTACCAAATGCCATATAAGATAGAGCAATACCGACTCTTGTCAAACCCTGAGAAGGAGCATGAGCAAGCGGTCTACTATAGGAATGACGAGGATAGACGTAGAGGAGTAGACTATGTCATGAGTAGAATATTTGGTTTCTACAAATAATGCTTACAACTAGGTCCGAAATACAAAACCAAGTCGGAAGATGACATAGAAACCATGACCAACGACGAGGTCACGTAAGAGATGACTTTGAGTCTAGCTATAAGACTCGTTAATAAAGAAAAGCGCTTCTTGGGAGGCAACCCAAACTTTATTTGTTTGTTTGTTTGTTTGTTTGTTTTTATTTGTTTCGTATGTGTGTTTCATTTTTTATTGTTTATAGATTCATGCTTCAAATTAAATTGTGAAAATGCTTTATTTTGTTTTTAACTTCGTCTTAACTACATATAAAGGTATTTTGCAAAAGATAAGTGTAAGGGAAATCCAAATTTGTTTACAAGAACAAAATGGAACATGAATCATAACAATATAAAATAAACATACATATTAGTATTTGTTCGAGTCAAATGCTTGTATCGAGTCATAATGAATATTTTGCAGGAATTTTAGGAAGTAAGGCATAAGTTTTTTCTGGAAATTTTCCGAAAACAAAATTTAAAACTTCTGTCAGATCACTCTGACGGCGTCAACCATTAAAAGCTGACAGCGTCAAGTGTAAAATTCTGAAAAATTTTGCAAATTTTGTTTTTCATCCGGAATTGTAAAGTCTCAATTAAACCCATATTTTATAAACTCCAGGATCTGCAAATATTCATTCCACAAGCATTATATCTTTATTGCTTTTTAGGATTTTAGTATATAAGACTTTGCCGCCGATTTTACGCGAGGTTTGCTATGTTTGTTTTGTCAGGTTAAACAGGTTATATTGGACAAGAAGATGATTTATATTCTGGAAGGGAAGCTTTTATGTTCATTTTCTTGGAGGAAGATCTAACCATGTTACCGCATTATCCACAACGAACGAATTAGGGGAGTATTTGTTTTCATCCCTTTACCTTCTTTACTTTTACATCTTTTTATTTGAACATTGGAGACAATGTTTATCTTAAGTGTAGGGGGGGGGGGGGGGGGAAATTATGATACTTTAGAGAATGCAATTACACTTGATTTTTGTTTGTTTAATAGTAGATGTGCAATAAAACTAAGAGAAATATTTGTTAGGGCGATTTTAGCGCCAAATTTAAATTTTTTTGCAACATATAGGAGTAAAACTTTAGTCTTAATAAGCGTCTCATGGATAGAAATTGTATGACTAGCACAAAAACCGTACCAGTCAAAAATTTCCACCCCAAATATGTGAGGTTCGCCCCTAGAATTGTTAAGAAAAGCATTCATTGTTGGTGCTTATGAGTGTACCGGTAGTACCTAGATTCTAGAACTTGCGTTAGTGATTCATCCCGAGACCGCTAGTGAGACTACATTCGTGTAGTTAGGATTTACTACATGATAAGAGGCATTAGGATAACCCTTGTTTTACACCCGTATTATAATTACATTGACTTCATTGGTTAAGTAATTCTCCCACACCTTAGCGTTGTACTCATTTTTCGTCCACAATACCCCTAGTACACTCCTCAGAGCCTATCTTTTTCGCTTCTAACTTTAAGCATTTTACTTAAAGGAAAAATTTGTTTACAATCCACCCCCAAATGTACACCCAAATCGCCTTAGCCTACCTTGTATGCACGCATCTTTAGTGCATTATTGTTACAACATTTGTTTAAACCCTAAGTTAATTGTCTAGTTTATTACATGGTTGCTAAGTAGAGTAATATCTCGTACATATTGTTTTGGGACGATTGGGACTCATGGGTAAAGTACTAGTGTTATGGAGTAATGGGGATGAACATCAATTATTACCCCCATGTATGCGTAAATGTTTTAAAGTACTCCAAGTGTTTCAATTATCTTAATACGAGTCATTAGAATAGTTATTTGTAAAATATGTAAAAGTTCAAGTATAAGGGGAGAACCGAGGCCCCTATGATGTATTATTATTTTGGATGGTAGGGCAAGAGTGTATGAAAAAAAAATGAAAAAAAAAGTGGAAAAAACATACGGACTACCATCCCATTTCTTTTTATGTTTATTTTTGAGTTTTTGTTATTTTTGTTTCATTAGCTTAAGTCGAGTCGAGTCTTGGCTTAGCAACGCCACATTGTACATGTAATTTATTTAGATGATTAACTCGCCACCAGTAAAGATTGCCTTTATACAACAAAACCGTGTTTATCATATCCCTACACTTAACGTTACAACCCTTTAAAAGACCTCTTTGATAGCTTATCTTAGGTGCTTATGCCAAAGTGGTGGAGTGATGCGCGGGATTGCGACCACGCACTAGGGTTTTACCTCTCAAGGGATCTTGAGAAGCTTGCAATCCCCACCAGGCAGTATACCTGACCGATGTAGTATAGTGAAGTGGCAAGTACCGGGGGATTGATCGTTCTCTCGGGGAATAGTGTCGCTAGAATTGAAAACTACTCTAATTAGGTCTAAGAGTTGAGGTATGATTCTTTTTGTATTTTTATATTTTATGGAAAGCAAGTAAAAATCTCGGGTTATAGAGGAGTGGGCGAAATTAGTTGCTAGTCAACTAACCTAATTAACTACTTATGCAAATAAAATAAAATAACAAGAAAATTAAAGTGGTTGTGAAACTTATATGGGAGAAATATGTGTTTACTTAGATTTCCTTACTCCCTAACTATCTTTTATATGTTAGTTGGTTTGTTGTAATTACGCGGATGATGGGTTGTATTCCTTTAAACCATTCGTAGGGCCGTGTACGATCTTCCCTAACTCTATAAGCTCCTACTTCACTCCTATGTCGAGCCGACTAAAAGCTCCTAACATGGGATCATTAGAATTCGCTCATGCATTAAAATACAACAAAATAATCGTAGTACACATCCGATTCATGTTTCTTAAGATGTTCAAGCAAGTTACCATATAGGAGGTTAGCCAGTTTTCTTAAGCCTAACATCGACTTCACCCACCCACAATAATCACAAGCAAACCAACAACATATAATCAATAGCTATGTTTCATTAGATCTAAGCAAACACAATAAAGACCTAGCCTAGCATGTTAATTGAAAGACAAGCATAAGATATAATCACACAATACATAGACATATTAAATGATTTGGAAGAGACTTATCTTTAATTATGCATCCAAGGTTCAAGGGTGGAAAACCCTTGAAATTGCAGTAGAAAAACGAGCTAGGGTTTTGTTCCCAAAAGTTGCACACTAATGCCGCCAAAACACTATTCGGATTGCTCAGATCCACTTCTGACGCCATCCCCTTGTAATTTTCTCTGGGCCGTCTCCCTTTGTGACAAAACGTGACGGCCTACATCTTCCAACACGTGACGCCGTCACGTGTTAATTTCTCTGGGGCGTCTAGTGTAAAAATCATCCTTCATGTTGTCAAAGTGTGACGCAGTCACACGATAGAACGTGACGCCGTCAAATACTGTTTTCAGCATAATTTGAGACTTTGTTGTTTTCTTCACTTTTATGCTCCAAAAACGTCCAAAATGCTTCCTTTTCCAGAATTCCTCTTCAAAGTACCTAAAATGACAAAAGGAATGATTTAAGGCAATATTTGATAAAATAATTACGGATTAGGGCTTAAATGACCCCCTAAAAGCGTAACACTTTTCGCCTCATCGAATACCCTTACACTTGAGATTTGCTTGTCCTCAAGCAAATGCGCTTTTATTCCAATCAAAATATAAGCTAGGGGTCATTTAACACGAATATAAAAGTAATTACAACAAATAGTCATTCCACCATAGTCATAACAAGCACGGAAATCATACACTAGCACCTCACAAATAGTGTTTGGATACTCTCATCTCTCGGGTGTTATAAACCTATATAACTAAATGGAAATGGAAGAAATATCACTCACTACCTGTCATAGCAAATAGATTACCATAGGCTTGGGAAAGGATCAAAAACCTACTCCACTAGGCGTAAGCACCTAAGATAAACTATCAAAGAGGGCTTTGCAAAGGGTTATAATGTTAGGTGTAGGGATATGATAAACACGGTTTGGTTGGAATAAAGGGTATTTTTAGTGGTGGCGAGTTAATTATCTTGATCAAATACATGCACAAGGTGGCGTTGCTAAGCCAAGACTCGACTCGACTTAAGCTAATAAGGAAATAACAAAAACATAAATAAAGATAAAAATGAAACGAGATGGTAGTCCGTATGTTTTTTTCTACTTTTCTTTTTCCAAATTTTTTTGTTTTTCTTGTTTTTTCGATTTTTTTCCCATACTCTCTTGCCCTACCATCCAAAATAATACATCATAGGGGCCTTGGTTCTCCCCTTACACTTGAACTTTTACATACTTTACAATAAACTATTCTAATGACTCGAATTAAAATAATTGAAAAGCTTGGAGTACTTTAAAACATTTACGCATACATATGGGGGTAATAATTGACTTCTTCCCATTACTCCATTACATTAGTACTTTACCCATGAGTCCCAATCGTCCCAAAACAATATGTACAAGGATATGACTCGACTTAGCAACCATGTAATCAATTAGACAATTAACTAAGGGTTTAAACAAATGTTGTCACAATAATGCACTAAAGATGAGTGCATACAAGGTAGGCTAAGGCGATTTGGGTGTACATTTGGGGTGGATTGTAAACAAATTCCTCCTTTAAGTAAGATGCTTAAAGTTAGAAACGAAAAAGATAGGCTCGGAGGGGTGTACTAGGGGTATCGTATACTAAAAATGAGTACATCGCTAAGGGTGTGGGAGAATTACTTGACTAATGAAGTCAATGTAATTATATTACGGGTTTAAAAACAAGGGTTATCCTAATGCCTCTTATCATGTAGTAAATCTAACTACACGAATGTAGTCTCACTTGTGGATTTGGGATGGTCCTAACGCAAGTTCTAGAATCTATAGGCTACCGGTACACACACAAGCATCAACAATGAATGCTTTTCCTAACAATTCTAGGGGCGAACCTCACATATTTGGGGAAAATTTTTGAGTGGTACGGTTTCTGTGCTAGTCATACAATTCCCTATCCATGAGACGCTTATTATACCTAAAGTTTCACTCCTAAATGTTGTAAAAAATTTTAAATTTGTGCTAAAATTGCCCTAAGAAATATTTCTCTCAGTTTTATTACACAAATACCATTGAACAAAACAAAAATCAAGCGTAATTGCATTTTCTAAGGTGTCTTCATTTACCCCCTTACACTTAAACCGAACATTGTCCCCAATGTTCACATAAAAGATGTAAAAGTAGAAAAAGAAAGAATGAAACAAATACTCAGCTGATTCTTGACGTGGATCGTGTGGTAACATAATTAGATCTTCTTCCAAGATGATGTAAAAAGCTCCAAGCTCAAGGCGACTCCAAAAACTTGATGTCATGAACTTGATTCCATGTTCACCTTCTTGTCCAAAATAACCTGTTAAACCTGAGAAAGCAATCTGGGCAAACCTCGTGTAAAATCGGCGGAAAAATCTATATAAGGATATAATGTTTGTGGAATGAAAATTTTGTAGATTCCTGGAATTAAAGATGCAGTAATTTTTATAATCCGGCAGAAAAACTAAATTTTAAAAACTTTTCCTGGAATCAAAAGGCTGACGCCGTCAGGGTTTAAGGGCTGACGCCGTCAGAATTGATCTGACATAATCCTTATGTTTAGTTTCCGGAAAATTTCTGGAAAAACAATTACCTTAATTCCTGGAATCCTGCAAAACTTTATTATGACTCGATACAAGCATTTGACTCAAACAAATACTAATATGTATGTTTATTCTATATCGTTACAATTTTCTAGTGCAAATATTACGATATTTAATCTATACAGTCTTGTTTGTTTTGATTGATGACAAACGTATAACTTGATACATAACGTAAAATGTACAAGTTACTTGTAATCATACTTTGTCTCAACAAACATTCAACACCTCTCAACGTCTCGAGTCATCGTATGCTACAACACAGGTTCGTACATGTTTGTTATGTAGCATTATGATCAAACCCCTTGACCAACCACTTGGAATGACTAAAATACTTTTAGGGTCTTTAAGTATTTTAAGTGTCAAAGTGCACTTTAGGTGTCAAATAAAATAAGTGCCACATTAGGTGTCTAAATAATATTAGTAAGTTTACAATATATAAAAATGTGTCTTATAACAACATAAGTACATAAAACATTTTTAGTAACTTATAGCTAACTAATATATTTTTCATATACAAGTAACTTACCTTTTTAAGTTAGTATATACATTTGTCTAAATGTATTTTTCATAAAATGAAAAATATCTTTGTCATAGACTATTTAAGATGTGTCATAGATTGTAGTTGACTTGGAAACATCTTTGGAAAATAACTTGGTCAAAGAACTTGTAAGATGTGTCATAGTCTTGTCTTGTCAATATGCATATGTCTTGTCAACACTTAGTTTCAAGTATATCCATATGTCTTGTCTTATCATAAATCTTGTAAGAGATGTTCTTGATTTGACATATAGTGTGTTGACTTAGATAATCTTGAACATGGTTTTGGAACATGGTTTTATCTTTGTTAGTTTTGGAACATGGTTTGAAAAACCCCTTTGTAAGTTTGCCTATAAATAGGAGTTTATGGTTTACTTGCAAAGTTGATGCAAAACCACACACACATAGATAAGTAGGAAACCATGTAGATCACCCTTTACATAATGATCATAATGTTGCTAACATTCATCATTGTTGTAAGCATATCATACTTCATGATCAACCAAGAAGGTTACAAGATCTTGAAGTCGTCATTCATTAAAGCATTCCAACATATGAAGATTCAAGGGCACTTGACATCCTCAATAGTTGAAGACTTCTTATTCAAGAATGTTAGCCCTGAAAATAATGTTATATGTTGGAAATTGCATTAGTTAAAAGCACAAGGACTAGTTCTGTCAATAGGACATAGTTTTAGTGTTTTGTAGTATATATACTCTCCTAGTTGCAACTAGGAGAGGTTGGATGTTCATTGTAATAAGGAGGTGTGTGTGATTTCTCCTCTTTCTCTCTCTAGAAAACACACACACCTTCCCCAATTCTTTAATCTAATATACCATGTTTACTCTTTATTTCGAGCATCCCCGACCTCCTGAATAGTGATTCTTGGTGTTAACAAGTGGTATCAGAGCCTAACAATGATTTAGGAGTGTTTGAGTTTGTTTTGTTTCGTATTTTTGAAGTTTTTCTCACGTTTTTATACAAAAATTTCGTATCTTTCTTGTTCTTTTGTGTTTTTAACACTCTTTTGTTTACAAACTAGTGTTATAAACCTTTCTCNTGTGATTGTTTGTGATGTGACGTGTTAATTGTACTTGTGTGATAACATGTTTTAAATTATGTTAGTCATAAACTACAAGTAACATCTTTCATATTAGATCAAGCTAAAATGGACATTTGATATAACAAGTAATAAAGTTTTTAAACGGTAACGTATTCACCCCCTCTACGTTTTCACAATTGGTATCAGAGCCTCGTAGCTCTTATTTTCAAAACAAATGGTTTTTAAAATAGAGTACGATCCATGTATCAAATTACCATTGAAGTGGAATATAATATGAAAAATGTTTCGCAAAGTATACTTAGAAATTTTGTGGTTAAATGTTACTTTGTATACAAGCTTGAAGGTGTCCTTGAAAAATAAAAGAAAACCTTTCTTAAAATTTGTAAGAGTCAAATTATGTGGTTAGAGCTAATGAACGTAAAATACGGTTTTAAAAAGGAGTGTTTGGGTTAACTAAAAATTTAGTTGAATAATCACCTCCGTAAATGATTAGATGAGTCACATAAGAGGAAATGATGTTAAACCAGTTGTATTAAATGTTTGCTTACTAATCTAGTAAGTCATACACATTTTCGCTATGCGAAATACATGTTTTTAGCATTATGTAAAATTTTGTTACAGCAGACCCGCGGAACCCTCAGAAGGGTTCCTTGCCCTTTGGACGAAGGTTCCTTGGCTGCACAGTCAAATTTTTTTTGTAAATTTCAAAAGCTCATAACTAATTAACCGTAAGTCCGTAGGAGTCGCGCCACCTATCAATTTGAAGGGAATTGTGTCTACTTTCTTTTAAAAATGATGTTATGGCCTAAATCTAATCTGAAGTCAAAAGATTAAACCAAATACTTCAATGTGTTCAAAATAAGCAAGTTTTGTTTTGACGTAGAAACTCAAACTTTTAAGTTAGGCAACATAAGTTAGTATCCTTTGAACGTTGACTTTATTTTCTTTGAAACTAAAGAATTTTGTGATATTCATATATACAAAGGAAACTAATCAAGCTTGGCATATGATGTGTGCTATTTTACCAAA
>LBNU01026189.1:8378-19413 GCA_014162995.1 Artemisia annua
GAGCCACGAAATAATACACACCCATATTAGGGTTTGTGTTTTTGATCTCAATCTAACCTAATTCTATTGTAGTTCAAGGCTAGATCGTGTGTTACGGGGTTTAGACTAGCATCGGGTGGTGTTCCATGACGTGTAGTGTGTTTCTATCATAGAGGTGATCTATTTTGATCACTTGGTTTCATTGGTGGTTCATGTTGTTGGTGACGGTCTCCATACGATTCTACCGATCACGCTACAAAGGTATAACCTTGTTGTTGTTTATTATTTGATTGATCATATGGCTATATGAGATCCTTGTTGGTGATGTTTTCCGCTGCGTTTATATGTTTCTTTTATGTTTTATATATTCAACATCACCTATAATCTTTTACCCTATTTTACGTTTACATCAGAGCTTGGTCTCAGGACAAAACTTGAAAGGAGACTCATGCGCGTATGTTGTCCCTTGTTGGTTCATTACGAACCTGATCTCAAGGCATCTGAAGGGATCGATAAGCAAGTATTAATACCGAAGAGCAGGTTATTGTTTCTACTAACTAGCGCCATGTGTGAGATTGGAAAGCTGTTTAGTGCAGGGGCAGAGCTAGGGGGTTCCCGCGGGTGCCCGGGACCCCTATGGATTTTTTCGATGTAGTATTAATTTTTGAAAAAAAACATCAATTTTTCTTAAATGCATCTTAAATGCACCCGGTCCATCGAAATGTATTTCTATATTATGGTTCCAAAAAATTGTGCACCCGGTCATATTTGGTCTTGGTTCCATCCATGGTTTAGTGATTAATCCTTTTTTAGTTTTGTACGTGTTGTATGGGCATTAAAGGGATCTCCATATTTTTAGTGTCATGATTTTTTGTTTTAATCCTTTTGGTCTTTCTACTTTTTAGTAACACTTGAGTCATGTAGCATTGGTAGTCTTTAATTCATTCTTCATTATCTAGTAGGGGTTATGGAGGTGGCTTGAGGGTCAAAGATATTGCCATGATCGGTTGTAGTTTTGGTTTTTCCGTCTTCACACCTCTTATACTTTGTCATGGTGATCAAGCATATTGCCATGGTGGTTTGAGGGTCAAATTAACGGTACACGCCGAAAAGCTTAAATGTTGGTCCTTATACTTTGTTTGAGATACACTCAAAATACATCAAACGTTTTAGTTGGCAATTTGACAATTATCATATAAATATACACCAGCTAAAGACAAATGCTTTGTCTGAACTACATTTTGTTTACACCTTTTCCAAAATCTAATATAAAAATGGGATAAGTTAAAGAGAAATAAATAGTTCTAAGACAGAAAGAATATAGATTATCATCTTGCTTAAGTTATAAATATCTAAACTCAAAGTTATGAGATACTTCGTATTATACTCAACTTCTTTGTAAATATGTGCCACACTAAATCTTTAACTCAAAGTGATCTCAAACCACTCTAAATTATAAGCATATTCAACGTTGCTCCGATTCAAATTATGACAACTTGCTTTGAATCGAAGCAACCGTAGTTTCATAATCCATGACTATTTTCTGAAATGATAAAAGATTTAAGTAATAACACACAAGATAAACTTTTCAATATATAATTCTTATTTGAATAAATTAAAGAATTACAAAGTGTCTTGCAAATAGTTAAATACAACTCGGAGTCTCTTTGATCAAATAAACTCAAACAAAGGTTATAGTTTACATGGGAACTCTGAGTCTCTGATAGGATCAAGGACAATGACGAGTTCAAAATGAGAGTAAATGTTCGTCTTAATTGTGATAATTAATATGGGAGGGATAACATTTACTTCGACCAACATTCTCTTTATATATGAGACAAACGACGATGTCACGTGGGGTTGTTGGGACGTGCCAAGCATTTACAAAAAAAAAATACATCTTCCATTAAATGCTTCTATTTTTTAAAACACAACAACAATGCTTTTTGTTGGAAAATTTAGTGCACTTGAGGGATGAGTTCACACCTGGTAATGGGTTTGGAGGTACGGAGTGTACACCCATTTGGTCCATGAACACCCTGACTCTATTGTGGTTATACTAGTAGACTCTACTGCTCTGCTGCTAGACTCTACTTCTAGACTCTGCTGCTAGACTCTACTGCTCTGCTGCTAGACTCTACTGCTGACTCTGCTGCTGATTCAAAGTACTGCTGATTCAAAGTGCTGCTCGTTTTAACCACTGAATCCTACTATTATGGAAAGTATTATGTTATAATTAATGGGCCGTTAATTATACATAATTCCATGGGCTAGGGTTTGAGTAAACTCTATTATAAATAGAGGTCACAACATTCTGCATGAAGTACGATTAACACAAACCCTAAACACTTGAATACGATTAGGTTCTTGATTTGTGCCTAAAACAAGAACATCACTTGGTCTTATCCCATAGAGATATTCGTGTAACCCAGGCATAGGGTCGAATAGTTTCTATTGGAAAGTGATACCACGATTTCAAGTGAATATCCGGTACTTATTGATTATCTTTACCCTGTTCTGGGAACACAGAAACACCATATAACCAACACTTTTGAGAAACAATGATGACAATTGTTATTATATTTTCACCAACTCGTACTAGTCTTAACTTTTTCAAGGTTGTAGCTTATCCGCTTATTTGCTTTCTTAAAAAGTCCCTCCTAAACATCTAAGAGATATTTGAGTTAAGCTATGTTGGTTTGATCAGATATCTGAAAGGGTCATCAGGTACCCGCATTAGCTAGCAAGAATATCTTCAAGATGTCTTCAATCTCTTGAAGCTGTCTTTGACTTGAACCTTGCTGACGTTGCTCGCTGATTTCATTATCAGTGTGTCTTCTTAGACTTAATCTAATACGTATTTAAATCAAGTCAGAGACCATTGGGCATTTACTCAACCCAACAAGAGTTAGGTATGTTTTGGTTGAACACAATTTATTGTTGGCTTGAGTTAACCATTTTAGCTTGAGGTTTACACAAATATGATAATTTTAGCTTGAATTCCAACCAACACTAGTTAGTTTCACTAATTAAAATGACATTGTTTTAATAGAAACAATACTAAAAGTTACTACACTATCTCATATATAATTCGGTTGCCAACTTCCTGGTACAATTGTTCAGAATGTTGGTTCTTGTCACATCTTAACAACCTTATATTGTTGGTTAGAAAAGCTAGTATTCATCAACTTACACACACTCTACCGGAATCAATGGCGGTTAACCACCACCAACCAGTACTTACATCCTCATACTAATTAACACTCACACTCACGTCACTTCTTGAAATCATAATCTGATATGTTAAAATATCTCAATGATCATACTTATTTACCTTTGTTTATCATACCTCACGGACTATTTTGGAATAAAAGCAAGGAGTGAGACTAAAGAAGCATCAGGTATGGGCTCGCCTTGCATCTCCGCGTCCTACGTGGTTCTCGTTGTCTTTCGCCGCCACACCAACACGGCTTCGCCGTTGGTTTGCTTGTCGTGGCCAAACGAAGGAAGTGCACGTACTTTTTGCAGGTTACCGTTTTGTAAACGTTTAAATTAAAACGTAAACTTTTTTTTTTTTTTTTTTTTATATATATTTCTTTTTTAAAATCCAACTTTTTTTAACACTATAAATACCAAACATACCAAACATTTTTTACACACTCCTATCAAATACAAAACATATTTTACATTAAGAAGAAAGAAACATGGAAAGCGACTCATCGTATTCAAGTATTAGCGACTTCGGAGAGATCGCGGAGCTAGAGATGATAGTGCAAGAGTTTGAAAACGAGCAAATGTTGCTAAACCAAGAAGCCGGTCCATCACAGCGACGTAGATATATCCGTCGTGAACGTGAAATTGCTGAAGCACGTCTAAGGGGCGACTATTTCGGTGACCAACCAAAATATACGGACGAACAGTTTCAACGTCGTTACCGTATGAGCCGTAAACTATTTCTAGAAATAGTCGAAGGTATTGAAACATATATTGAAAATAATCATCCTCTTCCTGCGCATTTTGATTCTTTTAGACAACGACCCGATGCTGCGGGTTTAATGAGTTTTAGTGTGATTATGAAATGCACATGCGCCCTACGCCAATTGGCTTACGGGGTATCACCTGATGCATTAGACGAGTATTTACAAATAGGTGAACACTGTGCACGCGATTGTCTAGATTTTTTTACTATGTGCATAATCCAGTTGTTTGGGAGGGAGTTTTTAAGAAAGCCAACCGAGGAAGACATTCGCAACTTATACCAGGCACATAGCATGGTTCATAAGATTCCGGGAATGTTGGGAAGCATCAATTGTATGCACTGGGAATGGAAGAATTGTCCGAAAGAATGGCAAGGGTAATTTCACAGAGGTGATAAAAAGTATCCAACTATTATGCTTGAAGCTATTGCTTCATATGATCTGTGGATTTGGCATGCGTTTTTTGGTGTTGCAGGTGCGAATAACGATCTTACCGTTTTGTATAATTCTCCGTTATTCGATGACCTGATTGATGATATTGGCCCTCAAGTTCCGTTTGAAGTATACGGACATTCATTCAAACATGGTTATTATCTAGCTGATGGAATTTACCCAGAGTGGGCATCGTTTGTCAAATCCTTCACTGTTGCAACCGACCCAAAAAACGCCGCATGGAAGGCGAAACAAGAAAGTGCTCGAAAAGATATCGAAAGAGCTTTTGGTGTCCTCCAAGGACGGTGGCATATTATTGCCCAACCGGCGCATGCATGGACTGTGGGCAAGTTACGGAGAGTCATGTACTCGTGCATCATATTGCATAACATGATTTTGAAAGATAAAAAATTTGCGATATCCGAAGCTGCCGAAATTTATATTTCTCCGACACCAAATATGCAAAAGACATGGTTTGACCGTTGCGCAACGCAAAGAAGAAAAACCAAAGAACTACACGATAAACGCACACACAATAGGCTTCAACGATGTCTCATCGAGCATGTTTTGCATTATCAACAATGGGAAGAATATCAATGGAATAGGAAAAATTAGTATCATATGTTTTTTATTTTAATGTCGTATGTTTTTTTTGTTTTTTTTAGTTCATGTCACATGTTTTTTATTTGGATGAAATAAAATTAGTATGTTGTATTATTATTTTTAATGAGTGAAATGAATTTAATTTATTTAAAGAAATGAATAAAAAAATAAATGTGTAAGTGGTGGGGCCCGAATGAAGAGGTTGAGGTTAGTTGTTGAGGGAGGAGGTTAGTTGTGATTTGTGAAGAGGTGTTGGGTGATGTGGCACCCCGTGGGGCCCGAATGAAGAGCCAAAGCTCCCCAACCACACCTAATGCTCTAAGTAAGAAATGAAGAGTTTGGTGGTTGTTTTATGAAGATATAAACTTGGAGGGATGGAAAGGATATTGCTTCATTAGAGTAAGGGTTTTGCTAACAAGTGCTCACTAGACACAAGTTAGTATGTAGTTAATAAACACAAACTTTCTTAATTACCGAAAAATGCATCAAAATGCACATTAAATAAAGTGATAAATTATTATATTTGAACATAATTTTCTCTTAAATGAACTAGAACATACCTTTTATAAACACGTTAACACGTGCCCACTGGGCACATGTTAGCAAAACCCTTACATATACACACTCGTGATAATCGCTATTTATTAAATTTATAAGGTTATTGAAAATTTGAAAATTGAAAAGTTTAATTAAGTCAATATAATTTATTTAAAACTTAACAACAAATTTTTATTAATTATACTTTTTTTTTTAATTTTTTTTTAATAAAATCGGCACATATGTTTTTATACATATTTTTTCTAAATCAAATTTAGATGGATTTGATCAAATTGTTTTAAAACTTTATATTATCTTTTGAGATGACTTCATTTTTCTTACGCGCCAAAATTAATCTTTACTTGAAATCTCTTTAAAGATTTGATTTCACATTTTGTTCTCTTATTATATAAGAGATTCTTTTCTACGGAAGTCCGATAAATTATTTAACAAAAAGTTTAACTAGTTCTTAAAAAGAATTTGAACACTTGCAACATCTTGCTATGACCTGCCGCGAGTACTTTGTGAAAAAGGTACAAACCAAATTTCCAAAGTTGTACTCATGCTTTGTTTGAGTTACACTCAAAACAGACGTTTCTAATTCACTGTTACGACTAAAGAAATATACCTTGTTTAAGCTACACTTCGTAGACATCTTTCCAATATAAAATGGTTAAATTTAAGACATATTTATTAATTGTTTTTGGCTTGTAAAATCAGATAATTGGCTTACTTATGTTAAAAATATATAAACTTTAGGCTATTCTCCGTAACATATGGCAGTTACCACATTTTTTATTGGTATGTTATAACAGAAAAATAAATTAGTTATAATCCCATGGGAAGAGATCTAGTGAGAAGAGAAAATCAAATGAGAAGAGTGAGAAATATTCCTGGCCACACATTTCGAATAAGGAAAAAAGAATTAAGTGGAGATGCATCTACTTTTGTAGGTGCATCTAAAATGTGCGGTTGTGGTTTCTTCTCATCCTTCTCATTTTAGTTTTATTTCTCATTTGATCCTTACTCATAATCGCATTCCTAACTTTCCGAGAACAAATAATTTAAAGTTTCTATAAAAGCTATTTATGCCCCTCTATACATCAACTTCCCACACACACACAAACACAAAAACAGAAACAATGGCAGTTAACAACCACCATCAACCACCACTCTTCACCCTCATACTAACAATGCTCGCCTCGCTAATCGCCCTAACAACACAAACAAACGCGCTCAACTGCGCGTCATCACAAAAGTTTACAAACAACAACCTATACACACACTGCACTGACCTCCACACGCTAAACTCGGCCCTTCACTACACATACACTAACAAAACCTCATCGCTTCAAGTCGCGTTCATTGCACCTCCCGTACACCCTCAAGGATGGATAGCATGGGCCATTAATCCAACACATGCACGTATGGCAGGGTCACAAGCTTTTATAGCATTTCATGACGAAAATAATGCAACAATGGTTGTGAAAACTTATAATATAAGTTCGTATTCTGGTGTCACTGAAGGTGACATTGCTTTTGATGTTAAGGATATGAAAAGTGAGTATAGTGATGGCATGATGAGGATTTACGTGACTGTCAAGTTACCCGAGACGATGAAGGAAGTGAATCATGTGTGGCAAGTTGGTGGTGAAGTTGTGAAAGGTGTCCCGGTTAGACATGCATTTACGGCTGAGAATTTGAAGGCGACTGCGAAGTTAAATTTCCTGTCTGCGGACAATGTTGGTAGCCCGGTTGTTGCTCCGAGCCCTAGCGCCAGTGATGCGTATAGAAACAATGTTATGTGTGTGTTTTTGGTGGTCGTTATCCTTGGGATTTTGATGTCTTGATTGAATGATTTTAGTGTGTTTTTGTTTCTATTTATTTGGCTATATGATCATGGTCTTTAGTATGTATTCAAGTGAGAAGTCAGTTGTGTTTCGGTTATTCGAATCTTGCTATTCGTCGATGTTTACTGGTCTTCATTTTTCTTTACATTCTAGCATCGAGATAATATAGAATTTGATGCAAAGCGAATAGTGATCATTTTATCTTATGGCTCTTCGACAATTAAGATAGACATTACACTTGCTACTTGTGTTAAATAAAAATAATTAAGATAGACATTACACTTGCTACTTGTGTTAAATAAAAATAAGGACCTTAAATTTTATTGATAATATTACAGTAGATGAGTTGGATCACTGTTGGTAGTTGAGTACTTGAATGAGCATGGCGACATTGATATCTTATGTTGGTATCGATCGATATGATTGGGCAGGCATATGAATGATTAAAGAATTTTACATGTCGTTCCTCTGATGGAACTGAATTTGAATAAGTTTGGGTACAAGTCCTAATAAGCATGAGATATGATATGCAAGTTATATGGTGCCATTGTATTGGTTAAAAAGATTAGTTACAAACTTACAATTCATTTCAGGTCCATGAAATTATTGAACTATGAATGGTAGTTTGCATTAAGATACAACACATTAATTAGACTTATGTCTAACATTAATGTGCAAAAGCTAAGTCGTTGATGTTAAAGGATCACTAATGAAAATTACTCAAATTAGTGGTCCTTTAATTAAGATCAACAACTACTTAGCTTTTACATCACATTCTCATGAATTGGCAGTTTGCATGAACATCACATTCTCATGAATTGGTCAAAGGAAAATAGTGGTCCGCAAAAACAAGACCCACCCTGCAATTTATTGTACGCGCACTTCTTCATGACAACGAGATAAAAATAAAGATAACACCTTACACCTTCTAATTAAGACCACTGCGTGACACAGTAAGGGGGTGTTTGGGTAAAAGTGCGTTTTCCAAAAGTGCGATTATCAAATTGCGTTTCCCAACTGCACGTCCCCACTTACTTTTAGAAAACGCAGTTTTGGAGTCTTCAAAACGTAGATAATTACGTACATTTTACCTTTTCCTCTCAAAACACTAGATTCTGTTTTTCTGCGTTTTCAAGTTGTGATAACCAAATAATCGAGTATCAAACGCAACCCGAAACACCCCTTACAACACCGGACATATTTACAAGAGATCGTAGATTTTTTCACTCAATAAACATAAGGTGGTTAGAAAAAAAGATTAAAAACAATCATAAGATGAAAAAACCTTAATCTGCTTAAATGTTTACCTTACACCTTGTAATGTCTCGTTGATAAATAGTCAGGATCAACGCAATTTCGTATCATAAAAACAGGTCTGATATTTGTTTCGTGCATTCTTATATGAAAAAAGCATGTAAGAAATTGTGTAATGTTTGGATGACATTTTCCAGCAATTATATGCATACACGTTTTATATAAACTAAAGAGTAAACTGCAAAAATCGTCCCTGTGGTTTTCTCAGATTGCAAAAAACGTCCTTGTGGTTGGCTAATTGCAGGCGGCCTCCCTGTGGAGGAAAGTTTTTCATCATTTTGGTCCCTCGTTTTAACAGGCGTTAAATGAATTCTGTTAGAAGTTACACGTTTAGTCCTTGTGGCTTATGATCGTTGCCGCGCCCATCCTTTTTTCGTCCGTTATTACGTTTTCATCAATTTTTACGCGTTTTGATCCGTTTTCGCGTGTTTTCGTCTGTTTTTTTACGGTTTACTAAATTTTTTACGTTTTCGTCTATTTTTTGACATTTTGTCTGTTTTTTACGTTTTCGTCCAATTTTTTATTTTTTCTTCCGTGTCTCTACGTTTTCGTCCATTTTTTACGTTTTTGTATGTTTTTTTTACGATTTCATTAGTTTTTTATGTTTTCATCCGTTTCTTTACGTTTTGCTCTGTATTTTTACGTTTTCGACCGTTTTTTACGTTTTCGTCTGTTTTTTTACGTTTTCATATGTTATTTTACATTTTAGTCCAGTTTCTTACGTTTTCGTCCGTTTTTTACGAATTCATCCGTTTTTATGTTTTCATTCGTATTCTTATGATTTTTTTGTTTTTTCATTTCCGTCTATTTTTTTTTATTTTTTTGTCTGTCTCTTTACGTTTATGTCCCTTTTTTTACGTTTGAGTGTGTTTTCATATGTTTATGTTCGTAAGAAAACAAACTCAAAAGTAAGAAAAAGGAACGAAAATGTAAAAAGACAAACGAAAACGTAAAAAAAGGGTCGAAAAAGTAAAAAGACAGACGAAAACGTAAAAAAAGAACATACGAGAATAAAAAAAACAAAAAAACGTAAGAAAACAGACGAAAACGTAAAAAACGGATGAAATCGTAATGACGAAAACGTAAGAAATCGGACTAAAACATAATAAACAGATGAAAACGTAAAAAAACAGACAAAACGTAAAAAAATTGACGAAAACGTAAAAATAGAGAGCAAAACGTAAAGAAACGGACGAAAATGTAAAAAACTGTTGAAATCGTAAAAATGGACGAAAACGTAAAAAAAACATACGAAAACGTAAAAAATGGACATTAACGTAANGTAATGACGAAAACGTAAGAAATCGGACTAAAACATAATAAACAGATGAAAACGTAAAAAAAACAGACAAAACGTAAAAAAATTGACGAAAACGTAAAAATAGAGAGCAAAACGTAAAGAAACGGACGAAAATGTAAAAAACTGTTGAAATCGTAAAAATGGACGAAAACGTAAAAAAAACATACGAAAACGTAAAAAATGGACATTAACGTAAACATATGGACGAAAACGTAAAGAAACGGAAGAAAAAAAATTGACGAAAACGTAAAAAAAAATAAAAAAAAAGACGAAAACGTCAAAAAACAGACGAAAACGTAAAAAAACGGTGTAAACCGTAACAAAACAGACGAAAACACGCGAAAACGGACAAAACGCGTAAAAATTGATGAAAACGTAAAAAGGACGAAAAAAGGATGGACGCTACAACGGTCATGGGCCACAAGGGCTAAACGTGTAACTTCTAACGGAATTTAGTTGACGCCTGTTAAAATCAGGGACCAAAATGATGAAAAACTTTCCTCCACAGGGAGGCCGCCTGCAATTAGCCAACCACAAGGACGTTTTTTGCAATCTGAGAAAACCACAAGGACGATTTTTGCAGTTTACTCTAAACTAAATTTATGCATGTTTTGATATGTCTATGAATCTATCATTCAAGATTTTCAAGATGTCCCAACCTTTTTAGTGACAATATTTGCCAACAACAAACGGAATTATATCAAGACTAGCTTTCTTTCTTTTTTTCCCCTCAAAAGTAGATGATAACTAGGTTTAGAGAAAATCATTGTCACCAGAAAAAGTTGATGTAAACAAACACTTGCATGTAATGATACACAATTACACATCTTTGAACTTTATTTAATTTGTTTATCTTTTCTAACCCACAAATTTATAACATACACCACAAATTTTATAACATACACCAGGTAGCTCATAAATGATATCTTTATGTTTATAACTATATTTGAACCCACAACTTTTTAGTTGATGGCGCTAGACCAGATGCCTTCCTTTTATATAAACAGTAGCTAGGTAACTATAATTTACAAGAATGTACATTG
>LBNU01026189.1:19447-33319 GCA_014162995.1 Artemisia annua
GCCCTCAATCATCGGTTAAATAATTTTAAGAGCAAGGGGTGTAGTGAAGAATCGCCATCTTCGTTGTGACGTGTATGTCAAACGTCCCTCTTCGTTTGCTCTTCACCACACCAGCCTTGCTCTTCGTTTGCTCTTCTTCGTTCAAACGAAGCAAATAAGACAAATTAGTTGTGCAACATTTTTTTAAAGTATATATAACTTAGAAATAGAGTAAGAAATAAATAAAATTGAAGGTGGGTGGGCCCAAATTAAATGAAGAGTTTGTTTTGTGCTATTAGTGAGAGGGTATTTTGAAGTGGGAGTGTTAAAATGATGTGACATCCGGAGAGACCCAAATGAAGAAAATGGTGCTTTACTACACCCTTGCTTTAAGGGATATTTAATACTCCCTTCGTCCCAAATTTATTGTCCATGATTGACTTTTTTAGTCTTTCTTCTTCAACTTTGACCTTAAATATTTTTGTGGGTGTTATATATTATTTGATGCAAAATATATAAATGGATTGGGTTTTAAGTGTACTTTTCAATGGTATAATTTTTCATTAAGTATTATATAATAAAAAAAATATATATTTACGGTCAAAGTTGAAACAACTTGACTTTGAAAATTCAAAGTGGACAATAATTTTGAGACGGAGGGAGTATAATTTTAGTCCTTATATTTTTGTTGCCCTCAACTAATAAAGAAACATTGAGAAAGTTCCCCTTCTAGTTATAAGATATAATTTTTCTTAGAGTAGTGTTATTTAGACCTAAAATATATGTTTAAATGCATGCCTAATGCGTAAATCACTTGTATAAGTATAATATGCACCTTTTCTCTCCAAATTTTCATCAATTATTTTTTCAAATCAACCAATCAAATCACTAGGTACATAAGTAGACATGATTATTAGGCACAACAAAATTTTTTTAGCAAAATATTGAAAATAAAATAAAATAATAATAAAATCTTTTGTTTTTTTGTAGAATACCCATTTTTTTACAATATAAATTGTTTTAAGGCAGCATTTTGGTCGGTCATTTTTTTTAAGCGAATGTATTTTTTTCGCCCAAGATGTTTAAATTTTCTTGCTCCGCCACGCCTAATCTCACTCAAACTTTAGCATTAAATATAGAAGCACAATACATATGTATAAAGTTGTGTGTTGGTTAGTCTCAAACATGACTTCTACTTATCCTTTGTATGTTGTTACATATACCAACAAAATTATCTTAAAAACAAGAATCCTATGCCCAATCATAAAGAATCCCACCCCTAATTAAGATTTGTACCACATGTCTTACAAAAGTTAAACACTAAGATGGTTGTTTAAATTATATAGTTTTCTAGACTAAGCATGCTATGCTCATCCCCTCTGTTTTATGGAAAATCATAACACACAAATACACTGCCTTTAAGAAACTTGCTAACAATCGAGTTATATTTGTTCAGTATCGTTACTAACTTCAGTATGCACCAGCACCACTACAGTGGAAGAAACACAGTAAATTTGTGATCCGCATTCCCTTCTCTCCGGGTAATCTTCATATGTATCTAATGGCAGATGTAACGTGCTACATAATGTTCGTTCCAACATCATTTCAAGGAATCAAAACAAATTTTAAATGCCATATTGAGTATTCACAAACACTATGCATATTACACAAGTCCTTATCATATAAGCTGCGTAAGTGTGGCCTTATAACTAATCAATCATACAGCTAATAGTCCCGGTCTTGTCCTCTCAAGTCTCAACCACACTAATCATACAAACAACTTTAAGAACCAGAATTTCTGTTGTTCCATTTTTGGTTGCAGATACAATTTTATTGTCACGCGCGCCAACCATACAACTTTAATAAAGGTGCTTTTTGTACCAGTCCATCATAGGGTAATAGCAAAAATAAGTGAAGACAGCCCATGACTTGTTAATGTCCATGTGCTATGTGCCATTGTAATTGAATGGTCCTCTTAAGTCTTAATGAGTACGATATGGACATTGGACAATAGTTATGCCCATAACTTCCTCGAGTTTAAGCGACAAGATCTTAAATCTTGAAAAGAAAATAGTGTATAGGAACCAGACATGTGAGCGTGGTTTACAAAGATTATAACTTTTTCTCGTCCGACACAAACAAACTTTACGCTCGCCTGGTTCAATAATGGAATCGGGTTGCACTTTAGGTGTAATGGGAACAAATGCCTTCAGTGAACATGATGTAAACCGTAAAGAATTCAAAATCATTAATAAAAAAACATGGTGTTTTACATTGATCTTGTAGATAATTAGTTAGGTCAAGGACCTGATGAAAGATTAAACTCACAAAATAGTTCCCAATATTTATCAAACACAATGCATAGAGTTGCAAGATTAACCACCTCAGAAAAAGACAAAAAGCTTCGGCACCAGAAAATGACATTTGAATGTGCTAGCACTAATGAACCAGATCCCATCAAAGTTAGTACCGAGCCTAAAAAATCATCTAGAACAACAGTAGCTTTGCTTCGTGTTAGCATCTTTCACTAGGCTTACACCACTCAAAGACACTCCATCCTTGTGAGAATCAGAGCTTAAGACCTTTCTTTTAATATTGTCATAAATAGCACGAATGACGATCTCAAAAGCTGTTGAAACATTTGTTGAATCAAGTGCAGACGTTTCAATGAAGAAAAGTCCTTCCTCTTCTGCAAGACTTTTGCCCTCTTCAACACTCACGTCCCTAATATTCTCCAAATCACTCTTGTTCCCAACCAGCATTGTTGCCATTGCAGTGTCGCAGTGAGCTGCATAACCGTTAAACAAAGGGTTATATTTCTAAAACAGATAAACCATATAGAAAAAAAAAGACGTCCCAAACCGTATATAGTTACAAGTGGCAATTTTGACCTATTTTACTTGTCGCTTCGGGTGGTATTTTATCTCAAATGGGTCAAATCAACAAATTTACTTCAATGGGCAGAGAGTCAAATGGGTTGAAAATGTCAAACAGGCCCCAAAATCAAATTTCAGAACACACAAACTTCTAGGAAATATTACACAAAGATTTAGATTATTATTATAAAGACTTTCAAATCTTTAACCAAATGAATTATTATCTAAGGGTTCAGAAAATTGGAAACAAAAGTGTTAGCAGGTTAACCCGCATGGCCAGGCAAGTCTTGAAATGTACTAAAAATAACCCATTTTTGACCCGCATGGCCAGGCAAGTCTCAAAATGTTCTATAGTAAGATCTCTATGATATTGTTGGTCATCAACCATATTTATCAATGATGTAGTTCAACTGCTAGCTCTCTAGGTCATAAATGTGGTTGTTTAATGGTACTACATGATCACAAATAGGCAAGTCCTATAAGAATCCAACAACATGCCAAAAAATGTGTGGTATAAATGTGGTTCATGTGGCAGGACCTAAGCTTTCAATTTTATATGACATATATCTATTAACAACTTCTAACCATAACTACCCTATTAAGCTAAATCAAAACTATCTACAATACTAGGAGTTGAACATACGGGTTGCTTATCATCGTCCCCTATTAGGGAGTTTCTTTTAGAAGTAAGCGAAGGGATCCTAGTAAGGTTAATACAATCATTATAAACATTTAGTTGTGCGGGAGGAATAAAGAACATGTTTACGTAACAGATTAATATACATAAGTACCCGAACAACCTTTTTTTGACTGGAAGTCGGAAGACCGAGGGTTTGACTACTATAGGATTGAAGGAAAGGCTCCTATAGAGGGTTGCGTACTCGGCCTTCACAAAGCTAAGAACCTTGGTAACTTGGTGTACCCTGATCACCCATTATCCAAAACTCCAAACTACCACTTACAAAATTAACACCCGAGGCACACATAAGGTGCGAGGTTAGGTTGTCATTTCTAATAACAAGTATAAGCCCCAACACATATCTAATGGCAAAACATGAACATTGTAATGGGGGGGCCAAAGTCACTGAAAGTATATAACCCATATTTTTCACAGTGTAAATAAGTTGTTTATCCTTGACATACAGAGCAGCATACACTAATAACCCAAAAAACTAACACCCTCCCTCTGTCCCTTGCCATAAGTGAGTTCCGCCCATGCACATATCTTGCTAAGAAAACCATACTTATAATTTACTCAAATGAAACTCTTGTAGTGTTTAAAAAAGCATTTAACCGTTCAATATATATTACATAGAGACCCAACTACTTGTAGCAGGTGAACTTATTTTGGGACCTAAAAACCAAACTTAAATGACTGGTTTTGTCACCACTCCACTTATTTGGGACCTAAATCTCACATTTCATAAAGGTGTTTACTGGAGTACCTCATAAGGTAGAAATGGGCCCCTCGGCACAAGGTCATTCGTTTTCTTTGTCAATCATGAATGTAATGATTTCCACCTCGGCAAGAAATAGGCCCCTAAGCAAGAATTTGACAACTTCCTTTGTAGTTGTCGACTTGTCCCAACATAATTCAACCTATAATTGTTGTTGAGATGCCTAGGATAATAAAACATATGAATAATCCTTATTTGGTTCCACACAAATCATATCTATTTAAAGTAGTTCACTCGTGAATCGGCTCATTACTAAAAACTATAGATTTTCAACTCGTCACTCCATTCGTAACATAAAAGAGGACACTAATAAGGAGTAAGATATATTATACTCCAAATTTGTCCCTAAATAAATGTCTACTTTGACTTTTTGAAGTCAATCATGTTCAACTTTGACCTTAATTACAAGGTACAGCCATACATGTTAATAAAATTAAAAACTTCTAAGTAAATGAGTTTAAACTTATATAAGATTTAAGTAAATAACATATAACAAGTTGATAAGAATTGTTACGTACATTATAAAATTTGGATTTGAGATTAGGTGCGGGTAAGTGAAAGTATTGTAAAACCTCAATTCTCTAAAATTGTTTCTTTAATAACAACACCTCTCAGTCTCTAATGGTTTCTTACCACTTGAAGGGACAAAATCGTTCTTTTAAGTTTTGGTTCTCTAGAGCAGGGGTGAGTGTCATTGATGAACAACATACAAAATTAAAAAGGCATTAGACTTAAAGTCTGCTAGATTCTCTGATTCGTAAGAGTCTCGAATCGGAGAGTCAGTGAATGATTCCTGAGTAGTATGCGATTCAAGGTCTAATATGACTCGACTAGTAAGACTAACAGTGTCAAAACCAAGAATCCTGTATCATAAACCATCCAATCAGTTTGTGATCACAACTTCACTTGACTTTGTAGGTTGACATTGTGAATTCTTATTTGCTACTGCTGTCATAAGTCATAACTTTGGTGCAAACTACCTATAACAAAATGTTTGACTTAATATACAAAAAATAACATTATTGATATGAACCATCTGAAAGGTTAATAATGTTTGCTTCTTGTATTATGTAAAAGAAACACTCATAAGAACTGATTTTATTAGATTTTTTATACAAGATTGAGTATATTTAATTATTTATAATATTTTATGATTTGAAAAATGTGAAAATGACATTGATTCAATTGGTATCGACATAATAGAAAACTTGTTCATATTTATTTATTTATTTATTTATTTAATTGAAAATTCTATGTTTATTGCAAACAACCAGATTTCGCCATTTATAACTAGAGTTTAGAGAGCTTGAATTTAGCGAGTTCTCATGAAATAGATCACCAATCCCAGAATCTGGATAGAAAACTAGGAAAAAATTTTCAGCAACTAAACGCACCGAACTAAAGTCAAATGATTTCAACAAAGTTGCAACATCTTGGAGATCTCATGATCCATTTGCATAAACAACACATAAAAACCAAACACATTATGTATAAAAAAAACAAAAAAGCATAAACAAAAACTTACTATTAAGTTCAGCAAGCCATCTTTTAACACTAGCAAAAGTATCCTTCCTAGTAATATCGTAAACAATAAGAGCACCAACAGCACCACGATAATAAGCAGACGTAACAGCACGAAACCTTTCTTGACCAGCAGTATCCCAGACTTGAGCTTTAACTTCCTNTATTGTACGAGTAATTGTTATGTAAATTATAAAATTTCGATTTGAGATTAGGCGCAGGCAAGTGAAATTATTGTAAAACCTCAATTCTCTAAAACTATTTCTTTAATAACAACCTCTCTCAGTCTCTAATGGTTTCTTAGCACTTGAAGGGACAAGATCGTTCTTTTAAGTTTTGGTTCTCTAGAGCAGGGGTGAGTGTTGTTGATGAACAACATACAAAATTAAAAAGGCATTAGACTTATAGTCTGCTAGATTCTCTTATTCGTAAGAGTTTAGAATCGGAGAGTCGGTGAATGATTCCTGAGTTAGTGTGCGAGTCAAGGTCTAATATTACTCGACTAGTAAGACTAACAGTGTCAAAACCAAGAATCCTGTATCATAAACTATCCAATCAGTTTGTGAACATAACTCCAATTGAGCAGTAGGTTGACATTGTGAATTCTCATTTGCTACTGCTGTCATAACTTTAGTGCAAACTACCAATAACAAAATGTTTGACTTAATATACAAATAATAACATTATTGATATGAACCATAGTTAATAATGTTTACTTCTTGTATTATGTAAAACAACCACTCATAAGAACTGATTTTATTAGATTTTTTTATACAAGATTGAGTATATTTATAATATTTTATGATTAGAAAAATGTGAAAATGACATTGATTCATTTGGTATCGACATAATAGATTTTTTTTTTTTTTTTTTTTTTTTTTTTTTTTTTTTTTTTTTTTTTTTTTTTTAAATTGAAAATTCTATGTTGATTGCAAAAAACCAGATTTAGCCATTTATAACTAGAGTTTAGAGAACGTGAATTTGGCGAGTTCTCATGAAATAAATTGCCAATCCCAGAATCCGGATAGAAAACTAGGAAATTTTTTCTACAACTAAACGCACCGAACTAAAAAGTCAAATGATTTCAACAAAAAGTTGCAACATCATCTTGGAGATCTCATGATCCATATATTTGCATAAAAAAACACATAAACACATTATGTATAAAAAAACAAAAAGCATAAACAAAAACTTACTATTAAGTTCAGCAAGCCATCTTTTAACACTAGCAAAAGTATCCTTCCTAGTAATATCGTAAACAATAAGAGCACCAACAGCACCACGATAATAAGCAGACGTAACAGCACGAAACCTTTCTTGACCAGCAGTATCCCAGACTTGAGCTTTAACTTCCTTGCCATCAATAACAACAGTTTGTGTTTGAAACTCAACTCCTATAGTTGCTTTTGAATGTGCATCAAATTCGTCTCTAGCGAAACGTGATAGTAAATTTGATTTGCCAACTGCTGAGTCGCCAATGACAACTATTTTGAAAAGGTATTCTTCTCCTCCATTGTTGCTACCATTTTCTGTGTCGGACATTTTTTTTTTTAGCTGTTTATGAAATGTTTGTTTGGTTTTTTATGAAACAGAGATAAGTTGAGGTAAGGGTGTCGGAGATGTGTGATGTTTTTTAAGGAAGGATTATTTTGTCTTTATTTATTGTTTGAAAATCTTTAAATGATCGTAAATTATTTGTTTACATTTTATTTTGATTTGTCTCACCATTAAATTTTCCACATCACTGGTTGTTATTAGTTATTTTAAAGAAAACATTATTTAAACATTTTTTTTAATTTATTATTATTTTTTTTTTAAAGTTACACAAGGCACCAAGTTAAAATGGTATTGCTAAATATAGCCCTAACGTTGTGTTCTTGAGATCCATAAAAGGAGAAAGGAAAAGAAAATGAAAGAAATTGAAAAGTTTTGTATTCTCCTATGGGGAAAAAAAGAAGAGAAGTGGAAAAAAGTAGAAGGAAGTTGTAGTTGTTTTTGTTGTATCAAATTTTCTTTCCGGTTTTAGGACGAAACTTCTCTTCTCTTCTCTTCTCTCCTTTATCTTCTATTCTTTTCTTTAATTGAGTGAACCCGAGAACATATTGTTATATATTTAAGAAATAGAATTATGCAAGTGTGGCAGTACATTTAGATGGTTGTGAGTAGTTATTTGTAAGGGACGAGGAGTTTATTTTCAAAATACAAACAAATATTGCATGTCTAAACATTTTAATTGATTTGAAGTTTTTAAGCTAAAATGAAACTAAAGATTTTCCCAACTTGAGGTTTTTCTTCGAACTAGAATACTATATTACAGAAAATTTACCCTCAGAATCAAGGATGGTCAAAGAATATACCTTTTTTTTTTAACAAAAAAAGGTTTTTGAAAATATAACAAGTTTCATAACACAATAACATCTCTAGTAATACAATGACCATATATAATAAAAGGGTGTTTGTTAAAGCTAATTTTTGACCTTACTAGCCTATTTGAATTTGAATTATTTTTGTAAGTATTTTTTTTTACTTATTCTGAAACTTGTGAGCCTATTTGAATTTGGATTATTTTTGTAATTATTTTTTGTACATGTTTTGAAACTTGTAAGTTTATATAAGCTGAAATTACATAAACACATAAGCCTAAAAATAGGCTCAAAACAAACACCCCAAAACTAAATTCAGAAATTCTCCACCTCACCGCTTAGATTACAATATTTTGAGAGAATATATGTAAATGAAAAGTAAGAATGAACGAAATTTTCTAAATAGGGTATTTATTCTACATAAAATCATTTTGAGATTATAAAAAGTATGTAATAATGTACGTAGCTGATTAAATATCTATTTGAAGAGGGAGTGGAGGGGAGTGTTTAGGAGGGAATAAATGCGCAACTCACGGGATCTAAACATGCCCAACTATATTTTGTCTTCTGTCTATTTTATTTTTTCTTTCTTCATTTTCATTCTTATAAATATTCTCATCATTAATTTATTAGTATTATTATGTAGATCATAATGTCAAACTTATTTGATTCGTTCAATTTAAATATATGTATCTTTGATTTTGCATAAAACATCTCACACGCAAGCAATGTATCTTAGATTTTTTATATGAACATGGCTTATAAAACACCTCACGTTCTCATACGTTCTCACACATGTAGTGACGCAACCAGGATTAAAAGTAACCAGATACACAAATTTGTTTAAAGTATAATTAAAAGAAAAAAATAAAATAGTAATATACGGTTTCACTAAAATAATTGAGTTTAATAGAAATTGTGTCTATTTTCACCTGCTAACAGATCGACTAAACAAGTAATAGAACCACAATGCCTTTAAACCGAGTGCCTTTAAAATAAAATGTTCACGAAAATTAATACTACGAGCCAAAATTTCATCAAATCCCATGACACCACAAGACCCCTAATCCCGCATTGCTCACACGTCGCCAACAATAGTCGAATAAACAAATTCAAATATATTAGATATATATTCAGGTTTGACTAGATAGACAAAGTATTAATACCATATGTTATAAACTTTCCATGTGATTTACTTGTCTATCATATTGATGAAAAAAAAAAAAAAAAAAAAAAAAAAAAAAAAAAAAAAAAAAAAAAAAAAAAAAAAAAAAAAAAAAAACTAGCGAGCGGATGAGTTAGGTAATAAGTCAAAATTTGTCTAAATTAAATTAACCCACAATTAAAATTAAATAATCTTTTATATAATAAAAGAATTACGTCATTTCGGAGTTTTTTTGACAGAACAATCTTATGGGAAAAAAAATTGGACCAATAAGAGAGCTTGATTTTGACACATAGGCGAAATCAAGCAATATGATTGGCCAATAAAAAGTCAAAATTAAATTGATTTTGGTCAAACTATAATAAATTTGGTAAAAAATTTGATTGGGAAAAAAAACATATAAAAATATAGGTGTCAAATTTATGAAAACAAAAACTTTAAACAAAAAGGAGGTAATTAATAAAACTTTAGTGTTTGAATTTTAAATATTGTATATACTATATAGAGTTAAGTGTAAAATTACAAGTCTCCATGTTTTTTATAACTTTAGATAATAAACAAATAACCCCTTACACTTTATACTAAAAATTATTAAAAAGTTTAATATTATACTATTAAAATGTTAGTTTACACTTTATAAGGACTAATATTATCATATTTAAAAGTTTAATCTATGCGTACACGGGTTTGAATATTAAAAACGGGTAAATTATTATTAACGGTAATATAAATATTAAATGTTAAGCATTTTTAGTTACTATGATATAAAAACAAATATACGCGATTGTACTTATAACAACGACTCATGTAACTATTATTTAAAGTTTATACAAAGATATCCCGAAAAACAATTTTAAAAAACTTTACGGAATATATTTTAACTTCATCAACACTCATTATGTGCTACTAAACTCGCACATTTTGCACAACATGATATCAAATATACGCGATTGTACTTATAAGTTATTACAACAACTCATATAATTATTATTTAACGTTTATATACGGATATCCTGAAAAATATTTTTAAAAAATTTTACGGAGTATATTTAAGTTTATCAACATTCATTATGTGCTACTAAACTAGCACATTTTGTACAACATGATAGCAATATTTAAAGTTAAATAATGATATCAACCTCAACATCTATGTCAACTAAATAAAAGTTTATATACGGATATCCGAAAAAACATTGTTAAAAACTTTAAGATGTATATTTTAACTTTATTATCGCTCATTATATGCTACTAAATTCGCACATTTTGAACAACATGATATAAAGTATACGAGATTGTACTTATAACAACGACTTATGTAATTATTATTTTTAAAGTTTATATACGGAGTGTATTTTAACTTCATCAACGCTCATTAGGTGCTACTAAACTCGCACATTTTGTACGACATGATATCAATAGTTAACGTTAAACAACAATATCATCCTCAGCCTCAAAATTTATGTCAGCTAAAAAATGTTAAATCTTTCATCCAATAACTTTTTTTACAAAATATTAATAGATATTAATACATAATGAAAAACTCACGCATATTTATTAGTTGTACTTATATCACATTTCACGGGTAAATTCTTATATGTCCATAGTAAACTAAAATTTTAAAATAAGTTTGATTTATATATAGTTGCACTTAGTATTTGCGCAAGCCATTACTTAACCTTTGTTGTATAATGTGTTGACATGAAAAGAAAGATTCATGTAACCTTTGTTGTGCATGCAAGGGCCTTATACAGACAAAAATGCTGAGAAGATTTAGGCTTCCCCAGAGACTCAAAAGATGCTAAAAAGCAAATTACAATTTACTCATCCCTGGAAAAATGGGTAGGTTGTTTGAATTGACTATTACGTGGAATACATTTGGTTTAAAACAATTTCTTTAGTATGGGCTTTGGGTCAAAGCCGACGATATTTGGTCCACAAATATTCTTACCTTGAATTTTATTTTGCGAAGACACTCTCAAAGATCACATAAGAATTCTTTGAGTGCCTGATGCAGTGGCGTAACACACGCCATAGGGTTTTTTTGCCCTATGACGCTGCCAAACTGCACCTGAGGATGCGTCATTGCTGCACCGTTGGTCCCTTCGCCAACTCTTTACTTAAAAAAAATAACACAAATATGAAAAACACGACATGAAATTTTAGATCAAACTATCTTACAAAAACATATTTAACATTTATCATTTATCATTTAAAACACTTATTTAAGTAGTTATCTTTTACATAAAATCAAAACAAATTAATTATATATTTATATAGACTAGCAATAATCAATATTTATATAATAAAATTTTTTGTCAAAACCCCGTGCGCGCATGGGTATTATAACTAGTTTATTCACTATAAGTTTATTCTAGAGTATCCCGTATAAATAAGAAATTGGGTTTGATCGGGTGTTTTAGTTACGGTTTTTAGATGTATGTCATTTTCTTTTAAAAAAACTCAAAATAAAGAAGAAAATAGATGTTAAAAGACCAAAATCCTCAACTTGTGCATTGAATGGTATAATTAAAACATAAAGAACTTCAACCATAGTTTAGTCGAAACTAAATTCAATGACAGCCTTTTGATTGGTTTATTTTACATTTCACCAAAATTATCAACACATTCACACCATTTATTATGGTTTGACTAACTTCGGGGAACAAGACTCACGAGTGATTTTTGAGGCACTTAGACATGAGAGATTGAACAATCCACACGAATGGGTCGATACTGCTAGCTCAGAGTCATGCGTACTATAAGCCTTTGCTTCTCGACCAGCCTTGATTTGTACGGCTACACCATGTTTCGATATTGATCAAGTAACAAGAACATTTGCAACAATACCAATTACCGATCCTTTAACTTCATCAATCATCATCAATACTTTTGGATTTGAATACAACTGTCATGCTAGAAGATTATTCGAATTTAAGTTCATGAGGCTCCACACAACATTCACCAAATCTCTACAAAATAAATAAGTGTAAAGCAAGAAAATATAACTGATGATGCAAAATCACATTCTAAAAGTTATATGTAAAAAAATTACAGTTTAAAGTTATATTCTTAGGTACCATTCAACCGATTAATAATCAATAGGTATGCAAATGGGAAGTTAGTTCTTTACTGACGGGAACTACTCTAGTAACATTTGGCAACCATAAAATTTTCATTATTTTTGTCTCCTCTGAATTACGTAAAGAATAAATATAATTTAATGTATAACATAGGTGTGTGGTTGGTATGATGGCTAAGGCTTATCCCCCTCTAATTGCAGGTCTCTAGTTCGAGTCTTCAGACCAACTCCAATCTTTTTATTTTCTTTTCTTTTAGTTTGAAATTAGAGAGAGACTTAGGATCAAATGAGAAGAATTCTTAAAATGAGAAGGATGAGAAATAACAATAACCACACATTATAGATGCATCAACTTGAATTAGATGCATCATTTATCTTTTAGATGCGCTATAATATATTTTCTACCAAAAACTTAGATGCATATACATATATTAGATGCATTTAATTATCAATTTAGACGAATCCTATGTATTTTTCGTCCTCTGCTGGTCAAATTTGTTGTTAGTACTACTTTGCATCATTTCACTTCAAAATCGCTTTCGAAACTAATTGGGATGCATCTAAATGAATAAAGATGCATCTAAATCAAGTCGATGCATCTCAAATGTGTGTTTATAGTTATTTCTCATCATTCTCATTTTAAGTTTTCTTCTCACTAGATCCTTACCCATTAGAGAGAATCTAAACTACTTATTAAGAGAAAATAGTCAAAGTGGAAAAGTGAAATCTTAATTTTTGGTCAATGCCCATAATACCCTTGCAAAACTTAATTTGGAATGTAGTTATAAGCAAGGAAACGTGGACCAACAGGAAAAATAACACAGCAACAGTTTCGATTGGATCCATAAAACACATGCAGTCATGCAAAATAATAAGGAAATACAGCCATGCAAATTAATGGAGATTACACAAGTGAAAAGTAAATGGAAATGTTAAAACTCATTACTGTGTTATTCAAATCTATTAATAGCTTGGTTTCTGCCTCATCTTGATGTCGTTACAGGTCTAACCAAATGTACAAACTCCCGAATGGTTTATGTCAACGTATCAAAATATTATATTTGTGGTGATATTGATTGTTCCATGCAAGCAAATCATAAACCTAAGGTATAAGTAATATTATATTGGACCAACTTATCAAAATGAAAACACGCCTACTATATTTACTAGACGAGTACCCGTGCATAGCAACGGGATTTTATAGCGACACATAGTTTATTGATAAAAAACTATGTAAAAAAAAAGTTTATAGGTTATAAACGAAAATCAATAAAAGTTTGAAGATTTTGAAATTTAACATAATGTTTTGAAACCTGGTTCAACCCGGGTGGTTCAACCGGTTGAACCGTTCCAAGCAAAAAATGGATCGATTTAAACCGGGTCAACTTGCTAGGTTGGGTCGAAAACGGTTCAAATTAAACTGGTTCAACCC
>LBNU01026189.1:44313-82346 GCA_014162995.1 Artemisia annua
ATCATGGCCAAGTGAAGAAGCTCCATATGTGATTAAAGAGTCCTTGGATGCTAATGAAGATATTGGTGTTGTTGATGTTAGTAGCGCGATAAACGATGTTTTTGATGTTGGTGAAAGTAATGTGGAAAACATGGAAGTTCATAGTGAGTTTAGCGAATTTTCAGAAAATAAAGAAAGTGCGGAAGATATTGTTGTGGGTGGTGGTGAAGCGTGTAGGGTTGACGAAGATGAGTCGAATATAGTGATATCATTACTTAAGGATGGAGGTGGTATATCTGATGATAGTATCAATGAAATAAATTTGGGTTTAATCAAGGAGTTTGTGATTAAGATGTTGAAGGGTAGAGATGTTTCCGGCGAGAGTTTGGTTGTTTGTTTGAAGTGGGTATATCGCGAGAAGAGTCGTGGGGCAGCAAAAGATGGAAGAAGGATGTTGTGTTATGTCCAAGGCAAAGGAATACGAAAGAAGAAAAAGGCAAAGGCTGCAATTCAAAGAAGATTATGCGATCCTGGATTGCCCAAACGACTCAAGAAGTCCAAACGTATGGCATAAAGATTATGTCATATAATCTATCTTATTTACGTGTCTTTGTTTAGGACTGTTTTCATGTTTATTTAGGAAAGTCAATTAAGAATGTTTTAAGACAACACCTTGAGGGCAAGGTGGTTTTGAAGGAGTGGGGAATGATACGCCTGGGCCCGAGCCCATGGCCTGTTTAGGTCTTAGGGTTTTACCCTACTTTGTCTTATAAATAATCTTGTAATCATTTATTATAATCAATCAATCAAAGTTTAAGATAAACAAATCTCAAGTTCTTCTCTCTATTTTCTTAAGGAGCTCGCACACGCTTGAAGTGGTGGCTTATCCCGATACAACCCCTAACCGGGTCGTATCATAGTAATCAACCCCAGATTTGAGATTTCTTTTGACTCAGTAAAAAAGTTAAATCACATTTTAACCATGATAAATTGTATTAAAATATTGTACTCTATAGTCTATATGAGTATTACTTAAACTTTTAAGATTATTTAAGCTTAACCATCACCTTTAACATCAAACCTTCAACGAAATCAAGGCATATGCATTACAAACCATAAAATGACAATTTTAAAGCAAAGAATTTGGCTTTTGAGTTTTGACATCTTACTAATTAAAAGTTATATGATAAAGTCCAACAAATATAACTTTTGAAACTAACTAAAATCTTTAGTTGTTTTAGGGCCACGATTTACCATTGTTATGGTTTTAGTTTAGGGTAGTACGACCATTTGAGCTAATGTGTAAATCGTACTACCCTTCTCGTTGCGCCAGATTGGGATTTACCATTTGAGCTAATGTGTGATGCGAGTGATTACGCCATTGGTGCTGTGTTAGGACAAAGAAAGAATAAATATTTTCAACCGATACACTATGCGAGCAAAACGATGAATGAAGCTCAGTCTCATTATACTACTACCGAAAAAGAGATGCTTGCAGTCATATATGCTTTTGAAAAGTTTCGATCATATCTTCTCTTGAAGAAAAGCATAGTGTATACGGATCATTCGGCCCTTAAGTACTTAATGAACAAACCAGATGCCAAGCCTAGACTTATGCGATGGGTTCTCCTCCTTCAAGAGTTCAAAATTGAAATTCGTGATAAAAAAGGATCGGAGAACTTAGCCGCTGATCACCTTTCTCGTCTTGAGAATCCACACCAAAGTGATTTCGAGAAAAAGGAAATCAATGAATCATTTCCTCTCGAGACACTTGATAGTATTTCCCATCATGACTCAAGTACCCCATGGTTCGCCGACTTTGCGAATTACCATGCGGGGAACTTCATAAGAAAAGGGATGTCTTCTCAGCAAAAGAAGAAATTTTTCAAAGATCTTAAACATTATTTTTGGGATGATCCTTACTTGTTTAGAACATGTGCTGACCAAGTGATCCGTCGGTGTGTTCATGGCGCGGAAGCTAATGAAATTCTTTTGGCATGCCATAATGGACCCACGGGGGGACATCATGGTGCCAATTACACCGCTCGGAAAGTGTTTGATTCCGGCTTCTACTGGCCGACTATATACCGAGATGCACAAGATTTGGTAAAATCTTGTGACTCATGCCAGCGTCAAGGAAAAATTTCACAACGTGATGAGATGCCGCAAAATGCGATTCAAGTTTGTGAAATCTTTGATGTCTGGGGTATTGATTTTATGGGCCCATTCCCGTCTTCTCGAGGGAATAAGTACATACTTGTGGCAGTCGATTATTTGTCCAAATGGGTTGAAGCGAAAGCGCTCCCCACAAATGACGCCCGAGTTGTGGTAAAGTTCTTGAAAAACTTGTTTTCCCGATTTGGTACACCTCGTGCTATAATCAGTGATCGTGGTACTCATTTTTGTAATGATCAATTCGCAAAAGTCATGTCCAAATATGGTGTTACTCATCGTTTAAGTACCGCGTATCACCCGCAAACGAGCGGTCAAGTAGAGGTGTCCAATCGTGGTCTTAAAAGGATTTTAGAAAGAACCGTTGATGGAAATCGTGCTTCTTGGTCCGACAAATTGGATGATGCATTATGGGCTTTTCGTACGGCTTACAAAACACCAATAGGATGTACTCCATATAAGCTTGTTTACGGAAAGAATTGTCATTTACCCATCGAATTAGAGCATAAAGCATATTGGGCTTTGAAGCATGCTAATTTTGACCTCAAAACCGCGGGTGATCACCGAAAAATTCAATTAAATGAGTTAACCGAACTTCGTGATCAAGCCTATGAGAATTCTTTGATTTACAAAGAGAAAACGAAAAAGATTCATGATTCCAAGATAAAAAATCGTGTTTTCAATGTTGGTGATAAAGTTCTTCTCTTCAATTCTCGATTAAAGATTTTCTCTGGCAAGTTAAAGACCCGTTGGTCCGGACCGTTTACCATCACCCAAGTTTTCCCTTATGGTACCATTGAGTTATCTCAAAATGATGGTCCAAATTTTAAGGTGAACGGTCATCGTCTCAAGCATTATTTCGGAGGGGACGTACCAAGGATGGTAGTCCCGGATCTCCAGACTTTCCCTAAGGACAATTGAATTCAGGGATCGAGTCAAGCTTTGTGACTCGGTGACCAAAAACAAGCGCTTCGTGGGAGGCACCCCATGTTTATCATTCTATCTTCTTTCTATTTTCTAACCAATAATGTGAGGAGGGGCGACCTCTTCCATATCTTGTGTTTCGTGGTTGTTTGTGTTGTTTGTCCAGGAATTTCCCGAATTATGATGACTCTCGTGCTCGTTGTTTGTTTCATCTCCACTCGAGTCTCATTCTTCATGCTTTTGGAAATCCGTGATATATCCTAAATCTTATCGACTAACGTATCTTTGGCATAATTAATAAACGGCCCTAGATTTATGTTAGGATTACCCTTACCTTTTTAAACATTGAGGACAATGTTTCGTTTTAGTTTGGGGGGGTTCGATTTGATTTGACTTGCACTTTCATTTGTGTCGTTTACTCATGCAACCTCGTTTTTCCGCAAAAATAGCAAAAATTGAAAAATTTTGAAAAATTGTGAAAAAGAATAAGTGTTGAAAAGTTGTGAAAAATAGAATAAAGTTTGAATAAGTGTTTTGACACCGTGTCGACTTTCTTGTTGGCGAGAGTAGAAATAATATTTTGACTTGATCGGGCGTGTTGAGCCCTAGCTTGTTCCCTTAACCAATGATGATCACATTAGCTTGTGCTAGTTTTGTACATAAGGAGCTATAGAACGCGAATTCTTCTTTTAGAATCTGCAAGTTCCCGTACATTACTTTATATATGCGCAGCTTAAAAGCTTTCGCTAGTCTTTTACATCAAAGGAGCTAGAAAATGCGAACTCTTTTATTAGAGTTTGCAAGTTTCCGTATTTGACTTTAAATATGCGTGGCTTGATTATCGGCTAAGTATTCGCGAGTACTCATTATTTGAGAACTTTAAAAAAGCGAAGAGCGAGAAATGATAGTGTTTATTTAGAAGTTAGATGCCATACGTGGAGTAGTGGTTCTCTTTAAAGCTCATCGAAGGTACTTGTGGTCTTTTGTTCCCATCAGCTTGTTTCACCCCATATCTTGTGTATAATAATTAAAGATGTCTCGGTTTTGACGAAATTTAGTTCTTTATCTTCTTAAGAGAATCTTTGCTTGAAAAATTGGGTACACATCAAGGATACACGCCATTGTATTGAGTTGTATTGTATTGTATTTCGTTGTATTGCGTAGTACGCATGTGGTTTCGGAGCTACCCTTTAAAGCCCGGTATTCATAAGAGCTAAAGTGCTTTGAGACTTCGGATTGAGATCGGACCTTGGATCCTACATTCTAACCCTAGCAGTTGGCGGTAGGTCTTGGATTGAAACCGTGAAGGTTCGGAGTTGAAAAGTTACTAAGGCAAGAAAAAGAAGAAAAAAAGAGCAAATATAAAAAAAAAAGTGAAAAATCAAAAGAAAGAATAAGGATTTATGTTGAGATTTATGGATTATGAGCTTAAGTGTTAAGACTAAAGTTGGTCGCGCGTGAGGTGCATGTGACGATCCTAGATCGGATGCATGAGGTGCACGTGAAATGTACTCGCCAACTTATGTCTATTTCGATGTATTCCAAAGTCTATGTATGTATCCAGTATCCTTGATGTGGACCTCATTTTTCGTGCAAACCTTCTTAAGAGAAGATGACTAACTACTTAGCGTTGGGATTCTTGGTATCTTTATCGGACTAATTCATATTGGAACGAGAATATATGAAGCAATTCATTTCTCAACTTAATTTAAAAAATTCTAGATACACTAAGATTTGGGAACAAGGGGTTTTTACACAAGTAACTACGATGAGTAGTATTGACATCTAACTTGTAAATAAATGGTGATCTCGTTCATAAGCTTAGTTTGGGAACTTGTGAAAAATCAAGGATGACGAATTTTATCCGTTTGGTCACTATTCTATGAATCGTGTTTCTACTCTAAGACCCTAAAAGTTATTGAAAGATAATGAAAGTCGATACACCGTCACGTGAATAAAGTTGTGAAAAGTTCGTAAGTTATAAGTGTAATAAATGGAGGAACAAAGAAAATGGTAAAACGAGGCGTTTAAGGGAATAAATGGTTTCGTATCTCTTTCGAACATTTTGCTACTTTTCAAAGTTAAGTAAAAAGAGTTATGAAATTATTTATCTCTAAAGCGTGATTGAATCCCATTGCGTGAGGACACGACAATATCTTAGTTTGGGGGATTTTGATATGTGTTAAATCACATATCATTTGTTTACCAAATAAAGACCAAAAACGACCAAAGCACTAACAAAATGCCAAAGATTTGTTGTTTTTGTGTTTTTACAAGTGCAGGTACGGATATGTGAGATATGGACAAAAATCAAGAGAAAAACGCAACACGAGCAAGAGAATGGAAGAGTGAATAAAAGCCGTAGCCGGAGAAGCATTTTCTCAAGCCTTGATCGTGATTGAGCTCAAAATGTTTATATTAGTCCTTGAAGTATCAACAAATGCCAAGATTGGTCCCTGGAAATATTTACAGATTTGGTCCTTGAATTTCAGAAATCTACAAAATTGGTCCTTGTAATATTTCATAAGCAAAAAGGTAACTAATAAACCTATTAAACCCAAAGCCCAAGTTATCCCATACCCAGCCCACTTCTTTTTCCCCTTGACCCGGTCCAGCAAAGAAAACAAAATATAATAAAAAAAACCCTCCATCGCGCTTTTTACTTTCCCCTTTTTCACCCAGACTCATATGAACCCTAAATACGATTACCCCTAATTACCCCACTCCCAATCCAATGATCCTCGTATTAAAGGACAATTTGGTAAATTTTCCACTCCCTGACACCGTGTAAGAGAATTACAGCTTTGGAATCACACGTGGAAGAATTTTATTGGCAGAAACACGTCATGAATTGGATTGAAGAGTTGTGATTGGTCAAGCTACGTGGAAGGGATCCAAGGAGTATATTCTGAAGAAGATTCTTATTCCAGAAGGTTCAGAGGACGCTCCTCTCTCAATTCTATATAAGGAAGCCTTGATTCACGATTAGTGGTTGTTAGTTAGCTCGTTATTATATAGTTTTTAACTCCTTTGTATTCATTTTCAGTATTTTGTAAACTTGTAATGAATTTTTAGTGTAATGAATTCAGTTTTCAGAAATGATTAAAGCTTGAATCTCACCTCATTTACTTGTTCTTATTTTTCATATTCTAAAGCTCCTTTAATCTCATAAGCTTCTCAGAAGCTTATGAGAGCTTTTACATTCATAACTACTATAGTTGTTCAGTTTCATCAATCTAATATAAAAAAAATACAAAAAAAAAATAATTCAGTTAAATAGGTGGAGAAGTTAGTTAACCAGTGGTGTTCATAAGCCTATCCAAGAGATAGGCAAGCTCTGGAAGATCTCAGAGAGCTGAGATCCTATTTGTAAGAATCATTTTTACTTTTCAGTTCCTTATTTCTCATTAAACAGCTTTAAAATTTTGATATTAGTTGAATAATAGTGTAGTGTAGAGTTAGTTGTTGATCATTGTTTAGTTTGTGTTAATTGTACATGTTTGAGTGTAGTGATGCTATTCTGAGCTTATTAGATCAATTAGAGTGCTTGTTAAATTAGACTAGGATGTTACTGAATTTGTTAGTGATGATTTTATGAAAATTGGAATCTGTTGAATTAGCTGATATTTTTGGTAGAATTGAGCTTGGATTGTAATCTGTGATTGCTATTGATCAATTGCTTGGTGGTTTTGAACTTAGTTGAAGAAGTTATAGTAATATGGTATGCTGTAAGGAGTGTTTGGATCAAATGAGTTAACTGAGATTAGAGTTGAATTGGACTGAGAATTTGGTTGTGTAAGTTTTCATTAGGTTGCATTAGGCTAGATCTGGTAAAAAATAAGTAGTTATAATAGTAAATAGTCAAAATAGCTTTTAGATCCCATCATTACTTGTGATATAGTGAACTGAGCTTGCTTATTCTGTTTGATTGTTGCATTTTGTGTTTGTGATTATGGTTTTAATGCTTAAACATGTTCAACATACACCAACCAACAAATTTAGGCTAATAAAATTGGATTTAGTCAAAGTTCTGGTGCAAAATTAAAGTCAGCTCATAACAGAATTGAACTGCAGTCATTAGGGTTTTTAGTGCTGAACTTTGGCAATTTTAGTGTTCAATTGACATGATTGTGATAGGGCTTTTCATGTTTTAGAATTCTCAGCTTGGTAGACTATCATTTGCCCCCTTAATCTTTTAGTCATCAGCTTATTAGAACTGCTTTTCAGGGCTGCTAATTAGGTATCATAGATAGGGTTTGCTGAGATTTCTAATTGAATGCACTAGTTAGCTCTAGCATGTGATTTCTATTTCTTTGCTTCATTTAAGTGTTTTTGAGTTTAATAAATCTGTTTACATAGATCTGAGCTTATTGATAACTCATAAGTGCTTATTAGAGCTTTTTATAGTGCTTTTTGCAACTGTTTTAGCTTATATTGTATAATCTGTGTTAGAATTGATCTGTAATAAGTGTTTTTGAGTTTATTGGGTCTTTTAAATCATTTTTGGAAAGTTTGAATTGATTTGGTCAAACAGCTTATTCAATAAGCACTTTCCTAAACTGCTTTTTAGCCAATTAAGCACTTTTCAGCTTATTTTTCCATTTTTTTTATTTTTCTCAGATTTCAAATAATATTTTAGATTTTCTGTAAAAATTTCAGATTTTTCTCATTAGTTTTATTATTTCTTTTCTATTTTCTTAGATTTAAATCATTTTAAATTCACAATAAATCCAAAAATACAAAAATAATTTTCATTTTTCTTTAAAAAATAGTTTTTAGATTTATAAGATTTTTCAGAATTAGATTTGTATTTTTTAGACCATTTTTCCATTTATTAGATTTTTAATCATTTTTAAATAGTTAAAAATAGTTTTTAATTCAAAATAAATAAATAAAAAGTCAAAAAAATATTTTTCTTTTTCTAAAAATTCTTTTTATTTGTTTAAAGTTTTTTAGAAAATTGTTTCACATTTTTAGGATCATTTTTAAATAAAAGTCGCGTTTTATTTTGTACGTTACGTTTTAATATTACACGTTTGCATTTCCGTTTCCTTATTTTAGATCTTTATGCATATATAGCTTGTATTCTGTGCTTTATCTGATATATCTTTGTGCTATTTGAATTTCTTCTATACTATTTTCATTTTACACTTTTCACAAACACGGTTTATCATTCACGATAAACAATTTTCCATTTGACCTTCACTGAGACACGACCCGAGTGATTTCTTATACGTTGAGAAATTACTTGGTTAATATATATACTATACACGACATATCACTTTGTGAGCTAAATACAGCTTTTACTTTAAATATTTTATCATTATTAAAAAAAAAAAAATGTTCAAGCTCCAAATTAACTAGTGTGACAAACACATCCTTAGTCTCACTTGAAAATTTTCCAGCTTTATAGTTTATAAAGATCACATGATAATGACTCAGATTTCATAAGAGTTTGAGATTCCTGACTGAATTTGTTGGTAAATTATTCTCTTAACTTGAAAATGTCCCTTTAGACTCTCACATGCCATAAAGACAACTACCAAAGTCACAGTAGTACAAAATGTAAATATCAGAAATTAGGGGCGCGTTTAGTAAGGAGGTTTTCCAGAAAAATTTTCCAAGAAAACCTAAGAAAATGGAAAACGCGTTCAAATTGAGTTTTTTCCAAAAGTTTTCTTGGAAAAATGGAGAAGCTGTTTTCCAAGTTTATAACTAAGTTTTGGAAAACTCCCTTTATGAGTTCTCCATAGGTTTTCCATTTTACAAAACTCCATCTAAATACGTTTTCAAGTGTTCTCTAGAGAAAGAATAGCTCCTCCATTCTCTAGAAAACTGAAAAATGAAAACTAGAAAAATTTTTCCATTACTAAACGCGCCCTAGAAATTTACTATACGTCCAAATGATCTAAAATATACTTTCGACCATGTACTAACTCGAACAATTATTCACTAATATATAAATGTCGATCAATATGACAACATTGACATGAAGTAAATGAGCAACAATGATGACGTATTAGTCTATATTCGGGTCACGAACCCGAATACCATGACCCACTAACATTAAGCCCACCACGAGTGGGCTACGATAATAATAATTGGACTACCAATTAAACGGTTTGGGCTCACGGGGCCCAAACCCAAAACTATTTATGGATTAAGATATAGGATATCTCCTAAATAAGGAGATATATATCGAATATCCGATATCGGCGGATACACCGAAGAGTGAGGAGCACGAAACCTTATCGGTTACGTGTGTATATATAGGGCATCACAGCTCTCGTCTAAGGTACGACTTACAACCCTAAAACTCTTCACAACCCTAAATTGATTACTTACTCTCACGCCGGAGGATAATCGGGGGAAACAATCCCTCGATAAGCCTAACGGTGCCTGTTACTTTCTTAGTGCGCAGGTCTCAAGAGCATTAAGATCTGATTGGTACGAGAACAGGAATCCAAACAAGGAACGTCCAACTTTTGTATCAACAAACAACATCATGAAAACTTGCTAAGCAAACAACCTTTTTTTTTTTTCCTAATATGTCACACGATGACTCGAGACAAGAAAGAATCCATGTATCCTTAGACAAAAGTTCAATACGAAACAACATTTATCTAAAGAACAAATGATTAAATCTCCACCATTCATTCCTTTTAAATCTAATGGTGTAGATTAATCTTTATTAAAAACGGAGGGGCTATTTGGTAATTATCAAACTTCACCTAACACCCACCCTTTCCACAATCACACTCACACACTCACACTTTTTTACACACACTCTCTATTTCTCTCTCATCAAAATTATCATCTTCATCAGATCTAACCTCCAAATGTGCTTCGATCTAACTTTTATTATTACATGATTTTATTATTATTATTATTATTATTATTATTATTATTATTATTATTATTATTATTATTATTATTATTATTATTATTATTATTATATAAATGCTTCGATGTGTTTTTTAATTGTTAAATTCGTGATTGCGTTGCGACGGTTTGATTACACAGTTACAAGAGTAAGGGGGGACCCATGGTAACGTTGATATCAGTTTCTCTGCTTCTTTCCTTTTCTTGAATAGCAAATGGCAAGTGGTGTTTTAGAGGTAAAAGAGGAGGTCAATGGGGTTGTTGTTGACTTTGACTATTCATTTAATTGAAAGTGTTAAAAAATACTTGAAATGAAACGACTCATTTTATTTAGTTTTAGACTTTTAGCAATTAATTTCTTTCCAAATTTAGGTAAAAGGTTTTATTTCAAAGTTATCTCGAGTCAGTGTGCAAGTGTCTTTTTTTTTTTCATTTTGATAGGCATTTAGTTTTTGATTGGTATTTAGAATCCTCATCGATCTTGTGTTTGTGTCAATTTATGATGAAAGATTGTTTATACATGAAATACTTTTCTTATGTTTTGTGAAGTTTATTTTTTTTATTAATATTTTTAATCAAGGCAATGTGTTACTAGTATTTGATATTTGGTTCTAGTTTTCTTTAACTTAAATCTCATGTGATTCTTTGACGAATCCTTTGTGATTCATACAGAATCCCATGGGATTTATACAGAATCTCATGGGATTTATACAGAATCCCATGAGAAATTTTGAAAAAAAAAAGTTCGTCTTTTTACGAATCCCGTGGGATTTTTCTGGATGGAAATTTTGAAAAAAAAAATTCATCTTTTTACGAATCCCATGGGATTTTTACGAATCCCGTGGGATTTTTCTTGACGGAAATTTTGAAAAAAAAATCGTCTTTTTACGAATCTCATGGGATTTACGAATCCCGTGGGATTTTTCTGGACGGAAATTTTGAAAAAAAAAAATTCGTCTTTTTACGAATCCCATGGGATTTTTACGAATCCCGTGGGATTTTTCTGGACGGAAATTTTGAAAAAAAAAATCGTCTTTTTACGAATCCCATGGGATTTTTTAGGAATCCCGTGGGATTTTTCTGGACGGAATTTTGAAAAAAAAAATTCGTCGAAAGTATATAACAATGCATATCTATAGAAAGATAATTTTTTTCTCGTCGCGATGGTGTATTTTTCGTAGCTTGAAGATTTACCGTTTGCAAAATATGTTGTTTTTAATAAAAAGGTGGAAAATGGGTTTTTATATTAAATGAGCTAAAATGTCAATTTTACCCTCCCTTTGTTATTTTTTGGTTTGATCTTGGCCATTAGATGAAAGATGGATAGATGGTTGAGATTGACTTATTTGTTTTTTAATTGATACTTGTTTTGTATAGATCTCACCTCTGTATCCTTATGCACACAAAGTTACACATTTTAACCCACTCCATGTGGATCATGAAGTACAATCGATGGCAAGAGTTATATATTATCTGACTTCAAAGGTGGGTTGAGTAACACCCAACTTAGTTAGACTTAATTAAGGGTGTTCGAACTTGTGTAGGTGTGTTACGCATTTGCAAAACTGCCAATTCAAAAAGCATGTCTCGACTTGCTTTTTCAAAACTGCGTTTTTTCTCTAAGAAAACACAGATAATCACCTTTGAAACGCCGTTTTCTCAATATCCATGTTTAGTAAATACATTATCACGTAATTTCCTGCATAGCGCCATCCCAAGCACGCTCTTAAAGCTGATTATTTAGTAACTTATATATTTAATTAATCTTTATACTACTTAAGATTCAACTAACTTCCTAAACAGGACTACGCAAAGAAAATTAAAATCATTACTACTCATACATACACACAGAGAGTTGCTCTTTATAACAGAATCAACTTTGGCATCACAAACCATTTTTAAGAACCCTTCATGTGTGTTAATGGTCATCTCGTTGTGTCCCACGTTAAGGTTTGGTGCCAAAGTTAGATTAGATGCAACTTTTAAAAATAATTAATCAAACTAAAAGTAAATCTTAATGATTACGTAGATGATTGTCCACTTATTTTACTACTCATGGCATTCGAACCTCCTTTGGGACCATTAGGCCTGTTAAAAAGTCATTTATTGTTATATAAAATCAACATACCTCAACCTCTAATCATGACTCTCACACCCTAAAAAAGAATAAAGGATTCTTTTTTCATACACCATCTTAAAAAGACATTTAACAGAAACGTAAACTGATTATAGAGTCGTAAACACCAAGTAGCTCGGTTACATGATCTTTCGAAATTATAATATTGTTCTTTTCCATAACAAGTTGCTATTTGGTTAGATGTGTCAATTTCGACTCATGCATTTACTTATGAGTTGATTTGACTTGGGGTTATGTTTCTTATCTCAAAAGGTTCAAACTGGCAGAGAAATTATGACCCCGTGTACCCGTGAGTACCAGCTGACCTTTCCTCAAAACCAACCTTAGGGAATGTCACAATGGCCTTTCGGCAAGAGCTGAGATTGAACTTAGGCGAGTTTCTCAAAGAGATCCTCCTTGATGAGTAAAATCAGTTTTTGCACCGGGGGAATGATACCACCAGAGCAATGCTTCTTTGGTGATTATGTTTCACATCTAATTAACACGTCAAACGCATAAAATGTTATAAAAATCTTGATAGAAACAGATCAAATGGGTTAAACTACTCAAAAGCGTCCAACTTGTATTTGTATAGTGTCCTCACAGACTTTCTTCAACACTCTTTTTGTAATAACATATTTCCAACAGTCATGGTTAACAAAAAAAGCACTTGATATTGATTAATTATGTTTCGCATGAGCTCAACCCGACGTGAGTGTTTGCTAAACTATTATTCATCTTGACCCGTTGCTCTAACTGCCCAACCAAGGATTGCATCTATAATTAAAACCCCCTAAAATGATATTTCAAATAGCTTAAAGTCTTAAACAAATGGGCTGATTAGTTTAATGATGACATCACCCCCTTCGGCGTAATGATAGTGATAGATGATTTCTATGGGACCACCAAGATCATTGATCAATAAGCTTCAAACCCCTTAAAGTTGGACACTATTTATACCAGCTACTAGAAAGAAAGCTAGATGAAAATCAGCACTTTGAGGTAACACTATATCTTAAACCACTTCTAAAAAAGAAGCCATCACATTTTCTGTGTTTACAAACTCCAGCATCATGGTTAAGTTGTGGCTCCAATGTCACAGGCTGAGGAGGAGGAGAAGCAGCACAATCTGGTTGGGAAATAAGCAAAGGAAGCTCCGGTGTAGATCAAGGAGAGTAATATATTGTCGGGCTATGGCATCCCCGTTTCTGATATTGAAGAAGTTGATCATGAAGTTGGTATCGAAAGGCAGGTTCATGGAAGCATATTATCTTACATTGCCAATTCTCCAGCCCCAGTTATTTCCTTTGTGTTAACCTTTGTTGTACTCAAGACCGGTGTGTAAAGATGTTACGGTTTCCGTTAACATCAATATCAGTACGATCAATTTGCATTGTGTTTAACTGTTGAGAAACTATAGTTTAGTTTTAAACATGGGTTTCATTTTTAGAGTGTTTGGATATGTCTTTTTGAGTGATATAATAAGATATAGATATAGATAAACCAACTGTTATAAAAACAGGTTGTAGAAATATAGTGTTACGTTTGGATGCATCTCTAGTATTTGAAGTTGCAGTAATCTATACTTGACCGTTTGAAAAATTAAGGTTATTTAGGAAATTGATTGCGAAGCGTCCTGACAACAACCTCCTCCCTTCTTCGTGCACCGTCCCCTAAGAGCATGGGGAGTCATAACATCATTTAGGTGTTAACACCGCGCCACGTCAGCGCCACATCATCTCAACACCAAATAACATAACACCAAAAAATACCAGGAAATCATAACACCACTTTTTACAAATTTACAAATTCTACCCTCAACAAATTTATTTATTAAACATTCAAACATTTCATTATCGAAATATTTGGACCATAATTTTTGCACCGTTTTGAATTTTATCCTATGTTGAATTATTAATAATATGTCACTAAAATTATACATTATAATCAAATACACATTATAAATTAAAGTCAACAAGCACATTATAATTTTTGCACCGTATTTTCCCTGATCCTTTTCTAGTCGGTTTCTCTATCAAGTCAACAAGCAGGTCCTTTTTTTTAGTTTTCTTCATGCTATTTTGTTCTCTTTCAATTCGACATATACACATCTTTATCAGGATAAAAATCATGCTAAGAAACCAAAGTGAACCATGGTTTTACCTATGTTGCTGTCTCGTTAACAAAATTTCATAAAATCATAAACATATTAGGGAGGGGGTGTTTGTAATTTTTTTTTTTTTTTACAAAACACGTTACAACGCCCGTTGCTGGGCTAACGTGCGTTACAACGCCGGACCAACGCTTGAGGCCAGGAAACCATCTTAACGCCATAACGCCCGTTGCTTTGATGCCAGCTCGGAATAACGCCTCAACGGCGTTACCACTCCCTCTACTCTAACAACCACAATTTAATTGATAAGATTCTTGGGTTAAAAGTTGATACCTTTAAACAAAATGGTTATTGTTAGAAACACAATGTATCAAGCAACTTTTTTCCAATATAGGTCCTTCGCTCTCAAGTTGGCAAGGTAAATCTCGTGTTTAATTTGGTCATCTATACTCCTATGTAAAGGGTGAATACATATATCCTATTGCTAACTCCAATCTTAATTCCGAACCTAAAATTAAGCATTACACACCCAACCTATCTATACTTCAACAAGCATATGAGAGCAATTTATAGCAAGTAGCATTTAGCGTTATCGGTACAAAGCTTGTTTGGAGGAAGCGGTTAGCATTTATAAAATTATAAAAAATTTACTGCTCTTTTAAGAAGCATTTTAGAGGAGTAGAATTTATAAATTACTTAAATACCCCCATGCATATAACACGTACATATAGTTTTCCCATATTGAAACCCTAGTTTTCCCATATAATAACACGAACATCATCTCCCCATAACCCTTTTCATTCCACAGAAGAACACATGATTACAGGTTAGTATGACTTTGATTAAACTCCTTGTACATATGTTTATACATAAATGTGAATCCAGTCCTTTATGATCAATTAAGCAGTCTGATAACTGGTTCTATCATCTGAAGTGCATATTATTTTTAACTTCTCTGGTGGTTTCATGCATTGGAATGTTATAATCTATTGTGTCCGTGGGTATTGCTAGTCTGTTATCGATGTAGGGACAGTAAAATATAAGATCATAACTCAAAAAAAAAAACATAATCACACACCAGATAAAGAAACAATGAACTCAAAGCTATTAGAAAGTGTATCTTCTGTCTTTGGCCATTCATGTGTTTAGAGGTCATTTTTTTTTTTTTTTTTGGTTTACCTGACATTGCGAGTCGACTAATCCCAGGGCGACAACCCTTTTGGATAGCCCTGAGTCGGCGGAGGTGAACCTCCGTGGCCACAAAGGGATTAATTTTCTCCCCGTTGGATTCGAACCCTTGACCTCCTCTTTGGAAGGTTGGTATTCTTACTGCTTGGTCTCCCCTTGTGGTTGTGTTTAGAGGTTTTTTGCTAGGTCGGTAAAAAAAGTGAACTTGATCTATGACATGAAGCATTGCACCTGTGACTAATACAAAAAGAACTTGGTCGATCATCTTACTTTTACACTTAAGTAGAAAAGAACAATCCATGCTTCAGTTTACTTAGAACCTTATTCAGGCTCTGTCCGCTGCGTGTAGCAAGCTGCATAGGCAGGTGTACAATTTTAGATGTTTATAAGTTCATTAAATCTATTAAAAGTGTCTTGTTTGTTTTTTTAAAGAAACCTAAAGCTCAATTGATTTTCAGTAACATTTTCTTGTTGCTAAGTATATATAGGTGGCAACATTGTTGGGTCAAACAGGCTGTGGATAATGTGTTAAAATGGCTTATTTTTTGCGGGGTTTAAATAGCTGATGCCCATCTCTCATTCTTTCTCATGCAATTGAACCTTGTTCTAATGTTTGCGTCTGATTTTAACAGAATTATGGTTTCGATTTGCTGAGTTCTGCTGGTTCTAACTTTTGTATAGATTTAGTATTTTGCCTTTTGTTTGATTCTGATTTAGGATTGTTTGTAGATATTAATTTTGGTTCTTGGGTTTTGTTATTGTATAGAATTTCGGGCTTTTGTACGTGTTGTTTAGCTTCGGATTTAAGGCTGATTGGTAGCAATTTGGGGTTTCTTTGGTTCTAATTGCAAATACAATAGACATCAATCTAAGGTTAATTTGCATAAGCTTAAGAAATTGATGTCTAAACACTAATTGCATGGAACTTTAATAGTTAAGTAAACACAAGTCAATATACAATCAGTAAGTTATACCCATTTTAGAAGATATCCTCTATTTTTCACAATTTTCAGTTATGCCTTGCCTCTACTTTACTATACCACTCTACCAACTATGACATAAACTAGTTGCACTATAATAACATGGATATCGCTATTCACTAATCATACAAGAGTGTACGAAGCTGTCAAATTGACAACTTCAAGAGGTGTTTATGTTCTGAATCAATATAATTGCAAAGAATATTCTTAGCACTACTTGATCATAAACAATATACAAATTGTCATCGATCTCGTCGAATTTGAAACCATTTCTCATGTTGTTTAGAAAAGGGACCTTTCAAGAAAACTGTTCTTGTTTGCCCTGTTTAGGCTCTCTTGTTCGAATCGTTCATAATTAAAAGTTTATAACTCTTTTGAAAGTCAAATTTATGATAATCTAGTTTTATTCTAGTTGGAGGCATATGTTTTCAACTACTTGAACAAGCTCCACTTGGATGATAAAAGCAAGATTATAAACTATAAACTTATCTCATTCATGCCCCCCGAAACCTACTTATTTATCCAAGCTAGTTTTATACCTATTTGGAAACTCTTTTTCTATTGGTCCTGTTTTCACTTTGGCCTTGCTTTCATTTGAAGTTAGTCATACATTTTTTTTTATTTTTTTTTTCACTTTGGCCTTGCGCACTGTTTTCACGTTGGCTCCATAAGTTGTTCCTTCCGACCCACTTAATTAATTGATAAACTCCATTATAAACAACAGAGCTTTAAGCAATATTAGCTTACTAAATTCACACAACAACGGACCTACATTAATGCCTTTTAAAAGAAGAAAACCAATGACCTACCTGCAGCATAAGAGATTATGGTTAGCAACTCCATATATTCTAAAAAGGTGCACAGTGCCTTCTTAGTTTAGTGTTACAATAGGCTTTGTCTTGACTTGCTTGCTTCTTTGCTTTGTTTGATGAATATGTGGTCTCATGTGATCCTTGTTTAGTGTCATGTCAATAGCACTAAACAATGCTATGGCTATGTTTGGCAAAACTAGGAGTAGTTGTAAGCAGTTGGCGGTAGAACTTTATTTATAAAAGTGTTTTGTAGAGTACTGTAGTTGTAATAATGTGTCAAATCACGTAAAATGACATACGTATTTAAATAGAAAACTCTTTAAATAAGTAGAGTTACTTTTACATGTTTAAAATTACATAAAGACAATGATGTGTTATTTATAAATTATCAAAGATGTGCATTCAATATTGATGTGGCAATATCATTTTGAATATAATTCATCTCGTTAGATGTTCCACTACGAATATCCATCATTATTTGTGCTTGCGCCACGTACATCACGAAGATCATCACCTTCCATGTAATCTAGATGTTGTTCAAACGTAGTAAACAATGTGCCTTCTTTGTCATTATTACGGATGTAGTTATGCAAGGTAAACGCGCCAATAATTACATCATGTTGGGTTTCCACACTATATTTAGGCATTCTACTGAGTATTTTCTATTGTTTCTTCAAAATTCCAAATAATCTCTCAATTGCACTTCGTAGAGACGAATGAGAACGGTTGAAAGCCTCCTGCATGTTATTAGGCAGCTCATTTTCAAATTGTTATTTATGATATCTTGTCTTTGGATATGTAACCAAATATCTTTTTTTATCTGAATATCCTTTATCAACTAAATAATATTACCAGTAAAAAAAACTTTAGAATAAGTAGCTTGTAATTTATTATGATAAATTATGGTATAACAACATAGGCTTATGAAATTACCTTTTGGCGGTTTCGGAAAGTTCATAGATAGATTGTAAACTGCATTGAGGAAAACACGTGTGTTGTGTGCTAAACCCTCCCATCTAACCGATATAAATGTAAAAAATAAACCAAATTCAAGCCATCACACTATAAGTAGGTGTCCCTTTCCTACCAATGTAAGGCACTTGTTTGGTCTCCAGGATGCATGCCCGAATGTGTGTACCATCAATACAACCAATGCAATCCTAAACACAATTTTTTAATCAAATATAATGATCAAGTTACAGTATAATAACTATAACATCATATAACCAAAAATAAATTGAATACCTTGAAGTACGGCATGTATCTTTTATCTTTCATGATTTGAAGTGAGGGTAATTCAAAGCTTGGATCATTCGCTAAATCATCTCACGGGCTAGACCATGAAAACCTTTAGATCTAGCGGTTATTGCCTCTAGAACTTCATGAAATGATTTAGTGATTGTCTCTCTAGAGCATTGAAAACGCTCACCAACATCCCTATTAGACACTCCTAACGCAAGGGTATACACAAATACACTCAACTTCTCGACAACCGTCATTCTATCACTCGATTTTAACCCATAACTTGATTCCATTTCCTCGCATAGTTTTAAAAATACAGTTGGATGCATCCTAAAAGCATTAACACATTGTATAAGGTTACCATTTAATACTTCGTTCATCCAAGCTTCTCTTGTTTGAGATGATGTCATGCACGGTTCCTGGTGCATATACTTGTAAAAGTAAGCGAAAACTATATCATAGGAGGAGCATTAGTCCATAAGAAAGCGTGCACAACCATGTTTCCTTTTTTTTTTTTTATTTCTTCTTTCAATATCCATGTTTTCATTATCCATGTTGCAACCATTTCATCCTAGCACCATCACTTCGCATAGTCATAAAAAATTCTCGTTTCACACCATCTTCAAACAAATCCATAGCAAGGTATAAAAGAGGAATATCATATGTCATCAAGTTTCCATCTATCAGGCCATTAATGACAGTCATACATTTACTAATACTATAAGGACCATCTTTAGTAACACCAGAAACATCAAACTCCAAAATTTTTATGACATGTTCTTGTTTTTTATCTTGTTTAGCCATATACTCCTTAAACATTGTTGATCCTGCCGAGCTCCTCCCTTTTCTTTTAATCTCTACAATTTTGGGTTTCGTAGTCGTGTTGGTCGACTTGTTAGGTTGTCTAGGAATTCCACTTTGGCTTGATGTTGGAACATATTGCCCCATATTCTCCCATTAAACTTGGATAAAAATCGTTCTCTTGAGCATTTAGCCATGTCAACTCATCAGAGTAATGATCGATGATATACTTCATACGGGTCTGAATCATTAATATCTATACCCACATGAAGTATATCATCATTCATATCTAGACCCGTATGAAGTATATCATCATTACTCTGATGAGTTGACAAGGCTAAATGCTCAAGAGAATGACTTTTATTCAAGTTTAATGAGAGATGTGGGGCAAGATGTCCCAACATCAAGCCAAAGTGGAATTCCTAGACAACCTAACAAGTCGGCAAACATGACTACGAAACCGGAAACCCAAAACTGTAGAGATGAAAAGAAAAGGGAGGGGCTAGGCATGATCAACAATGTTTAATGAGTATATGGCTAAACAAGATGAAAAACAAGAACGTGTTAAAAAAATATTTGGAGTCTGCTGCTCTGGTGTTACTAAAGATGGTCCTTATAGTATTGGTAAATGTATGAGTGTCATTAATGGCACGATAGATTGCAACTTGATGACAAATGATAGTCCTCTTTTATACCTTGCTATGGATTGTTTGAAGATGGCGTGAAACGAGAATTCTTTCTGACTCCTGGGTGATATAGTTTAATTCCACATACTATTGCAAGTATATGCACAAGGAACCATGCATGAAATCGTCCCAAACAGGAGAAGCTTGGATGAATGAAGTATTAAATGGTAACCTTATAAGATGGGTAATGCTTTTAGAATGCATCCAATTGTATTTTTAAAACTATGTGAGGAACTGGAAAAGTTACGAGTTAAAATCGAGTGATGAAATAACGGTTGTCGAGAAGTTGGGTGTTTAACTTTGCGTTAGGTGTGTCTAATAGGGATGTTGGCGAGTGTTTTCAACGATCGGGGTAGACTTCAGTAAATAATTTTATGAAATTCTAGAGGCAATAACCACTAGATCTAAATGTTTTCATGGTCTGTCCCGTGAGATGATTTAGCCGAATGATCTTGAATTAACATCACTTCAAATCGTGAAAGAAAAAAGATACATGTCGTACTTCAAGGTATTCAATTAACTTTTGGTTATCTGATTTTATAACTACTATACCGTATCCTAATCATTTTATTTGATTAAAAATTATGTTTATGATTGCATTGGTTGTATCGATGGTACAGACACCTACTTATTATAATATGATGGCAGTATGTGACTTTGATTTATGTTTTACATTTAATCGGTTGGATGGGAGGGTTCAGCATACGACACACGTGTTTTCCTCAATGCAATTAACAACCCATTTATGAACTTTCTGAAACTGCCAGAAGGTAATTTTATATGCCTATGTTGTTATACCATGACTATCATAATAAATTACAAGCTACTTATTCTAAAGTTTTTTACTAGGTAAATACTCCCTCCGTCCCTAAATAAATGTCCACTATTGACTTTTAAAGTCTTTACTTTTTAACTTTGACCGTAAATTATTTTATTTGTGTTATATAATACATGATGCAAAATATATGAGTGAATTGAGTTTCAAATGTATTTTCATTGGTATAATTTTCATTAAGTATTACATAAAACAAATGAAATAATCGAAGGTCAAAGTTGAAAAGAAAAGACTTTAAAAGTCAATATTGGACATTTATTTAGGGACGGAGGTAGTATTATTTAGTTGATAAAGGATATCTAGATAAAAACTGACAAAGACAAGATATCATAAATCACAATTTGAAAATGAGCCGCCTAATAATATTCAGGAGGCTTTGGCCTTCTCATTCGTCTCTACGAAGTGCAATTGAGAGATCATATGGAATTTTGAAGAAACAATGGAAAATGTTTACTAGAATGCCAAAATATAGTTTAGAAACCCAACATGATGTAATTATTGTTGCATTTGCCTTGCATAACTACATCCGTAATAATGATAAAGAAGACACGTCGTTTAAAATTATATTCAAAATGATATTGCCACATCAATATGGAATGCACATCGTCAACAATTTATAAATAACGCATCATTGTCTTTATGTAATGTTAAGCTTGTAAAAGTAACTCTACTTATTTAAAGAATTTTCTATTTAAATATGTATGTCCTTTTACGTAATTTTACACATTATTATTACAGCTATACAACTACTCTATCAAACACTTTTATAAAATAGGGTATAATTAAAGTGCTTTTGGTCGACGCAGAATGAAAAGGATACAGCGAGGTACTTGCTAGATCAACTAACAACTTTTACTCAGAATGCTAAGTGAAAAATGAAGCATGCTTCAAACTAACGCGCAACTAATCTTGAAGTCATATTTTGTTGTCTCTTCTCAACAGAACAACCATTAAACACGGATCAGAACTTACTGCAAACTCCGGGAAGGGGTATGCAAGTTTCTTTTTTCATGTTACGCAAGAGTAAATGATCTATATGTTATTGTTGTTGAAATGTTGCTTTTTCCGTCAAGGCTAATGTATAAAGATCAGAAGTTCTCAATAACCATCAATAAGGTCAAATGACATCATGGCCAACTACTAATGTTCTTAAGACTTAATCAACTCAAATACATACAATTTCATGGCAATATGCTTTATTGAACTCAGGCTTCCATTTTGGGGGTGTTTGCAAGTGCGTTATGACAATTATTACGTGATTATGAATACTCAAAATCAAATAACTATAACTAGTTCTAATACAATATGCTGAAGAAGGCACTAGTTCTAATACAATATGTTGAAGACGGCAGTGTTGTTAGATATGTTTTTTTGTAAAAAGGGTCAAGTGAATATGTAAGTTAAAAGGGGAATGTTTTGAACGGGTAACAGCTGCCGATATCCATTTTACTACATTCAACATTCGTTTCAATTTGGTAAATGAAGTTATCATGATGTAGTATATCAGAATATTAATATCTGGCAAACACATGTTTGCGGGTCAACTCGACCCATTCTAAAAGTGACATGTTTTGGCATAAACCTCCATTGACCAGTTCTGCATCAGCCCGCCTTCGGCCTATTTTGTCATGCCTTTTCATTTGATGACTTGTTACAGTGGATCCAAGGAAGGAAAGATGGTTACTCAGGGCAAAACTAAATGGATTAGTAGTAAAGTTCGTCACATTCCCCGGTTTGGTCAGGTTCAAAGCCTTTTTTAATTGAGAAACGTTTTAGGCAAGACATTAGGCTTGAAAAAGATACAGTTCAGTTCACAGCCCGGTTTGGAACTTAACCATCAGGCGTTAAGAATATAACTTAAGTTGATCACTGATTATGCAAAATGGTCAAAATTGTCCCATCTGATTCTAGTTAGTTTAGGAACACATGACTTTGAGATTACGATTGAATTTAGTTATGGTCAATTTGGGTAATTTACGTTAAAAGGGGCAACGTAACTGGTACAGTTCGTGTTACCAAAAAAATAACCTTTTTGTAATGTGTAATGTAACTGATGGTTCAGTGGGGCTATAAGATCACTCAGTCATTGCACACCCCTCTAACAAGTTGTGCTGTTTGTTCTAATACGAGTGATAAGGCTCCTGTGACATGGAATAACTTCTTAAGGGACATTTAAGTGTTCACCTCTAAAACACCAGAAGGAGGACATTTAAGTGCATCCTCACTAAAAAAACCACCCCTCAAGCGCGCGTCGTCAATGAGATTTATGTGTGAATAGGTCTTGGCCAAGACCGATTTGTGATGTTGGTTGTGGGTATATTTCTGAGTATTGTGGGGTATATTTGTGTTTAAGTGCGCTTGTCCATCAGAATGATATGTTAAGTTGCGCGCCATGTCACAACAAAGTTTGGATCTTGACTCACATTTTAGTGTTGCCGCTGGAATCGAACTCGTAATGATTTGGATGCCAGCAAAAGACTTTGCAAATCAGCCGGATTTGGATATGCGGAAGATATTTTTGCTATAAGACAAGATGGCCATTGTTGAAGTTGTGCAATTATGTGTATCAGATATTGTACAATTTTTATTGTATCATACATTGCACAAGTTGTTTGTGGTCTCCTGGTTCTACATCGGAGGTGGTCCTGACTGTTGTACACTTGTGCTATTATCTGTTGTCTAATCGAGTAACTAATGGCCGTGTTGCAGTTATAAATATCACAATTTTTACGTGTAAAATCATAATTTTATTTTTTGATAATTATAAATTAACCCATATGTTATGTTTGCATATTTCTGGCGTGTTTGGAAGAAGGTTTTGCGGCTGTCGAATAAGGTAATGAAAAAAAGGTGTTTGGTTAACTATAATGCAATGACCCATTACCCAATAGTGGGTAATGAGCCATTACCCAATAAATTTGGAGGAATTGATTCTTTTCCTTTTCCTTAGCATTACCATTGTCTTTCCCTTTTCCATTACCGAGTTTGAACCAAGCACACCCTCAATTTACTTTTACATATCATTTGAGTTATAGATCATAAAGTTTTTTTTTTTTTTTTTTTTTTTTTTCATTTTGAGCAAATAGTTTTTTTACTATGAAAAATCATTAAGCTATGATCTACAGTCTAGTGTGCTTCACATTTTAATTAGTCTATCAACATGTATACATACATTGTTGGTATTGTTGGTGTACAATTATGCTGTTCATTTTGACAAAAGTCTTTAAATAGCTACGATATCATTTTGTTATTCAAGGTTGAAAGTTTAAAAGGGTCAATGTTGTGGCAGATGACCCATTTATCATTTAGATTCCAATTTTTAAGTTAAAAGGGATCATGCCCAATTTCTCAATTAGACTTTTAACTACAATACAAAAAAATCCTCGCGAGAATTAAAAAACACATTTTGGCGATCTATAAGGTAAAATCTAATAATTGTAACTTTTTTTTTGTTACAAATGGATAGTTATAATTAGGATCAAGAAAAAATTAAAATGAAAATAGTGTGAAGAAATCACAATCATACATTTCAGATGCACCTAAAAAAAGATGCGTCTTCCATTGAAATACTTCTTATTTAAAATGTGTGGCTGAAAATCCTCCTTATTCATCTTATTTTAGTTTTTCTTCTCATCGGACCCATTCCCTAAATAGTTAAAGGTATAAACTAAAAATTTTACATAAATCTTACTAAACTATCTTTTCCTCATTTCCTGTATCATTTATGCATTAAAACCATTCTATTAATTGTGCAAAAATCTAAAACGCTGCAATATTGAGCTCATATTGACCGTATTTACATAATCTATTTAATAGTATACTCTTTAGAAAATAAATGGGAAAATGTTTTACGACAACAACAAAGTTTCACAATTATTCCAATTAAGTCACTTAAACTTTATATTTAACAAAAAAAACCATCCAAGTTTCACATAATCCCGTTTTGTTCTCTAATGAACAGTAAATACCCGGTCTATAAATATATTATCTATAATTTAATATATTTCTAAAAGGAACTATATATATGAAGAACTACAAGCTAGGATAATATTTAATATATCTCATAATAAGTGTTCACTTTGTATTTCAATCAATGGAAATATACTTTAGTGAGGGTGGTGATTTTCTAAAAATTTATGCATTATGAAAATGGACACTTAATATGAGACGAAGAGAGTACAATCTTTGTTCTTGCTTTAAGTTATTTGGAAGTATCAATTGTCTTGTCTTCTAATTTAACCCCAATGTCACAATTATAATCCTTAAAGATTATTCTAGATATATATCATAAACCGGGCTAGGCCTAGTAACAAATAACAAAGCCCATTGGCTTGGACATAATACAATACGTCTAACATTTCCACGCAGTCTGGGCGGGAGAGGACCGCACACTCAAACCGGACTTGTCTTTTAATTAACCCCAATGTACATAACATAAATAGGGTTTATTTCGTAATATAATAAACATAGACATTGGGAAGAAAAAAATGCTTGTGGGTCAACTAGACTGTTACGATCGAGCCGGATGAAAAGTGTTACCCAGGAGGGTCGTGTCTAGTACCGTATGGTGATAAGTGCCAAAGTAGGTCAAGTGAGTCATTGTTTAGGATAAGTGTCACTGTTTAGGATAAGTAATAGTGTTATATGAGATTATCTTATAAGAGTCTATTTAAGGATTGTCAATTAATGAAATCGATTAAGCTTTTGTCAAATAAAAATATATCTCGTCTTCTTCTTCTCTTCTTAAAGAGCTCGCATCACGCTTGAAGGGGTGCTACTATCGATACAACCTTAACGGGTCGTATCAATTGGTGCTTTCATTGAGATTCCTCGTTGAGAGGGCTACCAAATTAGGGTTCCAATAAAAAAAAGTTTGTTCACGAGTTACTGTTCATCCCGGAGTACTGTTCATCGTCGGAATTTATTGTTCATCCCGGAGTACTGTTAATAACTATGGACGAACAAGCCTTACTGTTGCTTTTAAAAGGACAGTATGATGCTCTCTTGAGTCAAATCATAACCTGCTTCGTTGATTTGAGGCTTATATACGCTACGAAATCCAGCGGTGTATATGAGGAAAGGAAGGTTGTGGAGGAAACCACATCTGGGAAAATTGTTGATGGTGTTACTGAGATGAAAGGGTTTAGTTTAGCAGAAAATATAGAGGAGAGTAATGCATTCGATGCTACTTCCAGTGATGAGTCGGCGACGAGATTGGATGCTAATGATGTTGTTAATAAGAGTGTGGCCGATAAGCAAGACATTGACGAGCCATACGTGTTGGAAGGTGTTAGGGTTATACGTGTTGGGGTCATTGAAAATGAAGAGGTTGATAAAGAAGTCCAATACTTCGTTTATATCCTACATGTTCTTATTCCGATCTTGAAGCGTCATTATGACGAGTGTCTAAAAGAGAAAAAGATACAGGCTAAAATTCAAATAAGAATATGGGATCCTAGAGTTACATGAGGTGAGATTTTGAAGCAGCACCTTGAGGACAAGGTGACTTTGAAGGAAAGGGGAATGTTACGACCGAGCCAGATGAAAAGTGTTACCCAGGAGGGTCGTGTCTAGTCCCGTATGGTGATAAGTGCCAAAGTAGGTGTCTAGTGATAAGTGCCAAAGTAGGTCAAGTGAGTCATTGTTTAGGATAAGTGTCACTGTTTAGGATAATTAATAGTGTTATATGAGATTATCTTATAAGAGTCTATTTAAGGTTTTCAATTAATGAAATCGATTAAGCTTTTGTCAAATAAAAATATATCTCGTCTTCTTCTTCTTTTCTTAAGGAGCTCGCATCACGCTTGAAGGGGTGCTACTATCGATACAACCTTAACGGGTCATATCATAGACCATTTAAGGTTTTCAATTAATGAAATCGACTAGTTGGGTTAGGTTTGATAGGGGAAGGAAGACACATCTTCCCTCCCCCTATCACACATCCTCACTAACCAAANGTGAGTATATTTGTGTTTAAGTGGTGTATGTTTAGGTGATGAAGTTGGTGGTCTTATTACACTTGCTTGTTGGTGGTGGTGTGAAAAGCTAATGTGGTGCTGAGTTGATAGTGATGAGGTTGATCACCATTACATTTGACCTTATGCCTTACCCTTTTTTTTTTTTTTTTTCCAAAATCAAACCTGCGCTTGTGCGTCAGAATGATGTGTTGCGTTGTAGGCCACAACCAAGTTTGGATCTTGGCTCACGTTTTAGTGTTACCGCTAGAATCGAAGTCGTAATGTTTTGGATGCAAGCACAAGACTTTGCTAATCAGACCGATTTGGATATGTGGAAGATATTTTTGTTATCAGACAAGATAGCCATTGTACAAGTTGTTTGTGGTCTTCTGATTCTACACCTTGCAGGAAAAAAGGAGGTGGTCCTGTGACTCTTGTACTATTATCTGTTGTTACTAAATTACGTGGAGTAGTATTTTTTGAAAAGGAACTATATATATGAACTACAAGCTAGGCTAACATTATCAAAATTACCATTATACAATCTTTGTTCTTGTGAAGATGACCATGATAAGCAACCTCACAATCATCTCAAAAGAATTTATCAAACCTTCTTCCCCGACACCAACTCACCTCAAAACTTACAATCTTTCATTGTTTGATCAAATCAGCATACCCACGTTCATTCCCATAGTTTTATTCTACCCAAACACAGCACGTAGTTCTCATGATAAAACGCTTGATCTGAAGAAGTCATTATCTAAAACATTAACAAAGTACTACCCTTTTGCTGGCAGACATGCCAAAATTGCACCAAATTACGTCGATTGCAATGATCATGGTGCTGAGTTCCTTGAAGCAACTATTGACAGTACACTCACGGATTTCCTCCAAAACTCCCAACATGAAGATTTCGACCAATTATTCCCTTACAATCAAGTATGGACCACGTCGAACAATCACGGCCGCGAAGGTAAAAGCGATGAAGTGATCATCCCACTTGCTGTTCAAGTCAACCATTTTAAATGTGGAGGAATGGCAGTGGCAACGTCATTGTCTCACAAGGTAGCAGATGGAGGCAGTATCTCGCAATTTTTATATGATTGGGGTAAAATGACGAAATATGATGAATTTTCAATTGACCCAAAGTTTTTATATGTACCAAACATAAACTTAAATTTCGATGGACTTACGCTTCCAACTTCAAAAGACACTGTCACTAAAAGTTTCATCTTCCCCAACTCAAAGATAAATGACCTTAAACTTAAAGTCCAAGCCATGACTGCTGAATCCGGACAACCCATCACCGACCCAACTCGTGTTGAAGTTTTGTGCTGGCTGCTCTACAAGTCTGCAGTCGCAGCAGCCACCACAAATAATAATTCTAGATTCTCAATACCAACTGGGATCAACCACGCTGTAAGCATAAGAAACAAAATGATCGAGGCATTGCCAAATAATAGCATCGGCAATCGTTACATGATAATGAAGATGTTTACAAATAACCAAAGTGAAATGAAGCCGGAGGCATTCATCAATGACTTCAAGAAGCAAAAGATGGAATTTTGTAGTCTAAGAAACATCGAAACTGCATTAGGTAGTCTTTCGACTTCAGAATCTGATTTAAAAGAGACGCAGGGAATAATTGATGCCGCCTATTTCTGTTCAAGTTTATCTAGGTATCCTATATATGATGTTGATTTTGGCTGGGGAACGCCTTTAAAAGCAACTGTTGCAGGAGGTATGATGACAAATTGTTTTCTTATGATCTCTACTCCGGACCAGGATGGCATTGAAGTATTTGTTAGCTTGGAGAAGCAAGAGATGGCCATCGTTCAAACTGACCCCGAGCTACTTGCCTATTGTCGTTAGGATTTTCCATATTCATTAAATGACATTGTAATTTGTTTGCTTGTTTAGGAATGGTTGTTAGTGTCTTGGGTCTGCTTTAGGTGTTCATTGGTCCTGACTCCTGAGTCTCTTTTAGGTGTTGTTTCTTTAATTCAGTCCTATGTTCTGGTCGCGTTTGGGTGTCTTTCTAAGTTCTTTTTCCCAGGTGTTTTCTTGTTGTTTGGTGCTTATCGTCTACCATCTTGCTAGCTCTTAATATAAAAAGTTGTCGTTCCAAAAAAAAAAAAAAAAAAGTTATCTGTCATAATAAATAAATGATAGTATTTCTTTCTGCTGCGTAATATCACATATGTAGCAGTTGCAACACATCTTGTGTTTTAATTGTTATTGATGCACCCTGCATATAAAGAATACGGGGAAAACGGATAAAAATAAGAAAAGAGAGGACCATGCATTCACATATCAAGTATGAATAATTGTAAAATACAAAACATGTGACAGGACTATGTTACTTTCCTAGTTAATATTCAACACAAAATATACTAGCTAATCGTCAAATTCCTAGTTATAACCTACGCCGATGGCCTCTTAGAATGTTTCTGGTTTAATCCATATATAAAAAAGAAAGCCTGTTTGTCTGTCAAAATGTGTCAAGAGAGGACTAGGATGACTCAACATGTAGGCCTAAAACAAATAGCCATCATAACCGATGCTCAGTTGTAAACCTCTTAATTGAAGCCAGTCTATTCCTCCTTGTGCATATACACATTCATACAATGTTCATGCTTAACAAGCTGTAAGATTTCCATGAATGGAACAACACTAGGTCATAATTGAAAAAATTTATTACCACTCCTACCAAACCAATAACCAAAATCGACACTATCTTTTCACTTTACGGATCTCTACATGGCGAGTAAATACATTTACCCGCCAAACTCATTTGCTCACTACTTTATACGTGTCACAGTAAGGATCGAACATTTTTATTTAATAATCAAAAAAAAAAAAAAAAAAAAAAAAAAAAAAAAAAAAAAAAAAAAGGCAAGCTGAGCAAAATTGTTTGCTTGCTACTTCATTTGCTCGCCACTTTAGTTTAATTAAAAAAATTGACAGACTCAATCAATTTAATTCATTTTGCTCGCTGTTTTCTATATTTATTTGTTTGACTTGCTCATCTTCACAATCAGATAAAGCGACATTTCCTAGATTTTTGTTTTGGATAAGATGATTTTTTAGATAATTTAAGCGAGCAAAATGGCATCGCGAGCAAAGTATTTTGCTTGCTACTTACATGTGTCACAATCTTATTTCGTAAAATGGCATGGCGAGCAAAATAGATGGCGAGCAAAGTATTTTGCTTGCCACTTACACGTGTCACGAGCATGTCTAATTTTGTAAAATGGCATGGCGAGCAAAATGGATGTCGAGCAAAGTATTTTGCTTGCCACTTACACGTGTCACGAGTAAAATGGCATGGCAAGCAAATTAAAGATCGAGCAAACTTATTTTGCTCGCTATGTTAACTTCTAGGGTCAAAACTGATGAAACGGTTTTCAAACCGTCCATACTAGAAATTTTCACTAATTGAAAAGCTTATAAATCAAGCTCTACAAAATCCTAGCCACCACCCAAATACCAAAAAAGATACCACTAGTCAAAGTTCTGCTAGCATAAGACTGACAGCTAGAGTTGTACTAGACAGTGTTCAAAATTCCAACAACAAAAAGATGACTAGAAGCCATTCCAAATACAACAACCGATTTAAGTATATTTACACCAGTTTTCGTAGATTAAGGACTAACTTTTCCCAAAGTAAGAGAATAGTGTTTTCTGTTTATCACCAGCACCCTTAATGTTTCCTTTCTTTTTAGCTGGGCTCGAATACTGCTTGTCAGCTTCATCCAGAGATGGTTTTATATCAGAAGAGAACTCATTATATTCACGTTTGAGAGGCAAAATGTCGGGCCCTGCAGTTGTTACCGTAGACTTTGATTCATCAGAAACTTTCTCAGAATATGACTCCTGGTTGTTGTTGTCTGCAGTTTCAGGTTCATCTTTCGGGCTTTTTAGTTTTTCAGTTTTGACGAGCTCTTTATGTGGAGTGGTAAGTTGAGATTCTGATTGATCCTCCTTTTTCGTGACCTTTTTTGCAAAGAACATTGAGATTGGTTTTATTTCCTCGGTCTTTACCTGAATCTGTAGTCAGTAATTGCAAACTTCAGCCTTAAGACTTGAGTAAATCTCAGTTAGAAATTATATCTCAACATCACCAGCGAGGATGATATACATCCAAACACACATAGAGACTAATATTACCAGCAGTAACTTTTACTTTCATGATCACTAATGAAAATTCAAGCCTTCCATGCAAGTATGTGTAAACATCTAAAACCTTGACCATTAACGCTACTATGAAAGGATTGATTTTTAACAATTTACTACGAAGTAAAGAGGTGGCAATTTAGACCCATTGACCACGAGGATTTTTATCTCAAAAAAGGGGAACGGGTATAAAGAACTTAAAAGAAAACGAGTCAAATGGGTTAAAAGTTGCCCTCGGTGTATTTTTAATGCATAAAACCTCCTGCATCATTTTATTCAGAATTTTAATTATTATCAGAATACAACTTTTGTAATCATAATTCACACACTAGTTATTTATCAGAAATTAAAAAGTTTTGGACGAACAATTTTGAAATCAACCAAAACAGAACCGTCTTAACCCGTTAACCAACCTATCCTACCAGCCCGACAGGCTCAGTCGACCATTTTGGATATATAAGAACTAGAGAACAGGCCTGAAAGCATACCTCCTTAATACACTCTGGTCCATCAAAAGAAGGCTTACCCATTGCAGGTGTCACAGGGTACCAAACCTGAAACCAGATCATCCCTCAAGAATATTAGACATAAACTAACCACTTATGAAAGAATGTTGCAAAATCTGAGCTCATACCAAGTCTGGCTCTTCATATGGTTTAAGTAATGCATCAAACTTAGAAGATGAAGAACCGTCGAGCCACTCATCAGTTGACTCCTTATCCCCTAAAATCACAGGCATCCTGTCTACAATAGACAAAAGTCAAATAAACATCATCAATTACAAATTTACAATAGCAAAAAGAACAATAGGACAAAACTAACCGTGCAGCCAACCTAGGGCCGACGAAGAACTTGTTGTCAAAATAGAGAAGGTGTATTGGATCTCCCCTGAAAGCACAAAATAAGTGTCATTACGGATCATGAAGGGGGTCATGTAATCCATATTTTTAGAACCATAATGAGAAGATAAAACCCAAAACTAAATTACAGCAGGTAGCCATTAATTTAAAGCCACTGTTAACTTATTAGTTATTACCAAGTAGAGCAACGAGTCTAAGATAATAAGATCTATACAGTGACCTAGAAAACACTTCTTTGATTAGTAGAGTCATAAACTAATAAGCACAATAAAATAAATAAATAAATAAATAAATAAAAGTTGCAACCAGCAGTTAAACACACATGCAAAGCTCACTTGTGCAATACGAAAACAAAAAAAACATAACTTTCATATATTTTTATAAATAGGTAAAAGTTATGCCACCTTCTGAGTTTTTCCAAGAATCGTAAAGAGCAGCAAACACAAGGGGGCGATCATCCTTGAGATGAATATAGTATGGCTGCTTTTTGGATCCATCTTTCTTCCACTCGTAAAACCTGAAAATGGCAAACAAGGTTTGATAGACGGAACAAAAAAGTATAATATGAGGGACCTAGCGAAAGTATGGTTAGTTTATCAATAGTTAGAAGGGGGAAAAATCATGCAACATTTAGGCATTACGTATTCAAGTGATTTGGAGGTAGATATAAAACCAGCTGGAATTATATAACAACAGAAATGAACTTCCAATATGACGCCAAATGTCGCCAATAATTATCATAAGCTATAGTGAACGCACCCTGAAATCATATGCAACACACTTCTACAGTTGTACTAGTATGAATAAACACATTATCGTTCTGCTTGAAAAATGAAAAGATATCATTTCCTTGCTAACAAGAATTCCTAATATGAAGACAACAAGCTTAAATTGCACCGACACAAACACACATATGGGCGAGAGAGACATAATATGATATGGTCCTCTATATGTATTCCAGGGTAAGACCTGGTCTTCTGTATGTATACCAGGGCATATATATATTTCGATGTAAACACTTACAGCTCGTTCAAGACATGCTACTTACCCTTCAACAGCAACCAGACACCTGTTTCCAGGAAGAAGTCGGCGAAAGGAAGCCTTTTCACCTATTGATTCTGATCGAGCATTAAACTGTTACAAACAAAATCAAAGTCTGCGTAAATTTATTACGTCACGTAAGTCTTCATAATAGCTGTCAATAATATCATGGCCATCAGATTAACCCAAAAGAAAGAAATGCTTGTTTTATTAGAGAAAAGTATATACTGATTGATATAGAGTACCAAACAAGCCAATTGTAGTCAGAAAAACGTTGTATGATCTTTTTTGGTCAAAAATTTACAAGTCACTCGACACATTTCCATCTCCAGGAAGTAAAAAACCACATATATCATCAATTTCACCTCCAAATGTAACTATAAAAAAGCTAAGACACTTATTTGATGCATACATTAAACCACTTGTTACTTACCATCCTATAATAGTCAGGTTTTTCATTCTTCTTAGTAAAACTTGGAATAAGCCCCCATTTCATGCACTGCACAACGGCACCTTGACCATCAGGTCCCGCATCTCTTCGAACAACAGGGACATTGAATCCAGGTGCAACATTATATGCTGGACGATACCTGAAATGCCAATGAGAATAATCAACTTCACATATAAAAATATCTAAATAAGGCATGCAACAGCGAACCACCTTACAGTGTTGGCAATATTGTTAATAAAACTTTAGCAATTAGAAAGTGTTTCTTTATCAACACATTTGATGATGAATCCTTGACACGGACAAACATTGCTAGTTACTAGATATCGTCATATCAATTTTGAATCCGGTTTATAACTGTCTGTTTGGTAAAACCAGATCAAAAACCTTACTGCTCACGTCTTAACTTTGTTTAGTGACATGTATAATGTTCCACCAGTTGCATTCACGTTTCCAACATTTATAAAGTTCAAGAGTATACGTATAACTGTGATAAATAACGGAGCACATAGACCACTCACTGACTTTATGCAATGCTTGTAAGAACTAATTGACATTATAATGATTGCTGAACAACATGTATAGACAATATGCTGTACATGTTTTCTACAGCACAAACAGAAAGCACTAACTTAATCAAATTGTAAATTTCACACTCCGACTATGTAAATTAAGTACAAGGTTGGCCTGCTAACACAAACAAGTAACAACAAAAGAAATGACCGGTTGAAAATATATTGAATCACAAACATAAGCAACAACAAATGATAATAGAAATTACAGATATGTAACTTCCGTGATTAGGGCCTAGGAATGTGTGAACTTATCTGTATCGAAGAAACTATTTGAATCAAGTGAAATGCTAATAGTGATAAGACAATCCATAGTTTATAAACATTCATTTGACCCATGACTGATTACAAACTGTTTAGACATAAAAAGTACTACTACTAAAACATGTTGGGGCATTTACAAGCTGAAATCAAAGTGTGTGGATGCGATGCTCGTCACGAAATGATAGTAGTGTTTGTAAATGTTTTTTATGAAGTATGAAAGTGATTTCCAGGTTTAGAAGTGTTTTGGCTTATGGCGAACATGTTTTTGGTAAAGTGCAGGAATTTGCTAGACGTAGTCTCTACGCCGTAGACTGTAGAGGCTACAGCTAAAAAAAATTTGGGCGTTTCAAGTTGGTATTAAATAACAGTATTAAATAACTAGTATTATTATTCTACAGTTTTGAAGTCTGCTACTCAAAACACATCAAATCAGGAACATAAAGAATGGATGGTTTAACAGTTAATTAAAGAGATAGATATAATATAATTTAACAGTTAATATAAGAGTCTTATGAAGTGTACCGATCAGTATCGACGAAACGAACGGGGCGGTTATTGACGTTGCAAGAGCGAGGGATGTCGTCTGGACGGATTGAACAACGGCAACGCCCGCACATGATTTCTCTGTGTGTGTGTTTTGGAAAAGGGCGGGAAATGTAATTAGGGTTGGATTGCCTCTTTGCGGTTTTAACTGTGTTGAAAAAATGGTCAAAATGGAGTTCTTCAAGGAATCCGACCAAGTTGTTATTTTTGATGTTAGTGGACTAATTTTAAATGGGTTTAATTGAAGAAAAAATTAAAGTGATATCACATATTTTAAAAATGTATTTATAAAAATAAATGCATTTTTTTTTTTTTTTTAGTTTCTTCCTCTTATTAGTTTTTCTCTCCCTTTCCCAATAACTTATTTTCATCCAAATTTTTTGAAAAATAAAGACAAAAGGTAGTGTTTAGTTGCAGGGGGAAAAAAATCGTTCGTAGATTCTTTAATAAGGAAATGATTTTTGTTTCTTAAAGAAGAGTCTGGAATGTTTATTTTATTTTTTATTTTTTGAACGGCGAGTTATACAATACTAAGTATGTTATTCGATTCTATAGTAATTACCCATAAGTTAGTCCCTGCCAACCTCGAATAATAATTAGTGATTCAATTATACCGTACATACCCAGAAGGTAGTCCTGGCCAGCCTTAAATCGACGCATCTATGAGGCAGAACCCCACAAATTCCACCTTACCTTCAAGAAAAACTTCATGGACAGACTCGAACCTTAGACCTCTCGCATGTGGTAACAACCTCCCAAGGTCACCTTTTGGTGACCAACTGAGCTAACCCAGTTGGTTAGAGTTGAGAATTTGAAAGTCCGTTTAGATTGAGTTATATTTTTATGTCGACGGTGGCAGCATCGACGAGAATGAAATGTGAAAATATTACCAACGGTAATTAGGGTTAGAATGAGAGATAAGCATTCATTTAAAAAGTGGATCCAAAATAAAAGGTTTATAAGACTACCTTTATCAATAGGATTTTAGGGTTAGAATGAGAGATAAGCATTCATTTAAAAAGTGGATCCAAAATAAAAGGTTTATAAGACTACCTTTATCAATAGGATTGCCAACCGATTGGATGGGAAAAAAACAAAAAAGAATATATCTTTACTACCTTATAATGCATTTAGGACATTCCCTAAATAGCAAGGCTGTAACACCCCAACCCGAGAAGGGCTAAAGTGTAACATTATGGAGTCAAATCAAAACACAAACGGAACGGACGGAGCACATAGACCACTCACTGACTTTAAGCAATGCTTGTAAGAATTAATTGACATTATAATGATTGCTGAACAACGTGTATAGACAATATGCTGTACATATTTTCTACAGCACAAACAGAAAGCACTAACTTAATCAAATTGTAAATTTCACACTCCGACTATGTAAATGAAGTACAAGGTTGGCCTGCTAACACAAACAAGTAACAACAAAAGAAATGACCGGTTGAAAATATATTGAATCACAAACATAAGCAACAACAAATGATAATAGAAATTACAGATATGTAACTTCCGTGATTAGGGCCTAGGAATGTGTGAACTTATCTGTATCGAAGAAACTATTTGAATCAAGTGAAATGCTAATAGTGATAAGACAATCCATAGTTTATAAACATTCATTTGACCCATGACTGATTACAAACTGTTTAGACATAAAAAGTACTACTACTAAAACATGTTGGGGCATTTACAAGCCGAAATCAAAGTGTGTGGATGCGATGCTCGTCACGAAATGATAGTAGTGTTTGTAAATGTTTTTTTATGAAGTATGAAAGTGATTTCCAGGTTTAGAAGTGTTTTGGCTTATGACGAACATGTTTTTGGTAAAGTGCAGGAATTTGCTAGACGTAGTCTCTACGCCGTAGACTGTAGAGGCTACGGCTAAAAAAATTTTGGGCGTTTCAAGTTGGTATTAAATAACTAGTATTATTATTCTACAGTTTTGAAGTCTGCTACTCAAAACACATCAAATCAGGAACATAAAGAATGGACAGTTTAACAGTTAATTAAAGAGATAGATATAATATAATTTAACAGTTAATATAAGTCTTATGAAGTGTACCGATCAGTATCGACGAAACGAACGGGGCGGTTACTGATGTTGCAAGAGCGAGGGATGTCGTCTGGACGGATTGAACAACGGCAACGCCCGCACATGATTTTTGTGTGTGTGTGTTTTGGAAAAGGGCGGGAAATGTAATTAGGGTTGGATTGCCTCTATGCGGTTTTAACTGTGTTGAAAAAATGGTCAAAATGGAGTTCTTCAAGGAATCCGACCAAGTTGTTATTTTTGATGTTAGTGGACTAATTTTAAATGGGTTTTTCTAAAAGTATGAACTAGTTTTAGTGAAGAAAAAATTAAAGTGATATCACATATTTTAAATGTATTTATAAAAATAAATGCATTTTTTTTTTAATTTATTCCTCTTATTAGTTTTTCTTTCTCCCTTTGGCCAATAACTTATTTTCATCCAAATTTTTTGAAAAATAAAAACAAATGTAGTGTTTAGTTATAGGGGAAAAAAAATAGTTTTTTGTTTGACCATAGTACTTTTAAATTTATTTAACAAAACATAGTAATTTTATATAAATCTAAGTATTTTACAAAAACAAACAAACTAAAAGAGTATGAAAAACAATGTTTTGGTACTTTTCAATATATATGATCACTAAAATATACACAAAAATGGTTTAACAGCACAAGTCATTTTCACTCTTTGGGGATGCATACAGTTGCTAAGAACTAGTAACAAACATAGACCTTAGACTTGACTGCTTTGACCACTTGTACATTCTAAAGAAATATTGCCATTAGTTTAACGTTACAGTAGGCACTGATGGCACTTTGGATATTGTTTTCGTGGATTGGTCTCTTTGGGATTGGTAAGTGTTCTCTATTCTTCAAATTTCTAAATCATTTCATATTAACTAATCAAGATGATCATTAGTAATGAAACAAGTTGTAGATTATAGTGTTTGGATATGTTTAGGCTTAGAATGTACTGGACGCGAATCACAAGAGTTTTTCTTTCGTGAAAATATAATCTTGTTTTCAAGAACCTTTTTTTTTTCTTTTCAGTTTCAGGAACTCATTTTGACTTATATATGTGCAAATTCAAGGTCTACACTAAGGGATCTGGACGGTCCGCTAGTAAGAAAGACATTCTGTAACACCTCCAACTCAAATACGGCAGCTATCATGCTGGGGGTATTACGCAAATAGAAACCAGGCACATTTATAGCTAACGACCACAACACGGGACGTTTATAAATGTTGCAAAACATATCATTCGAATTACAAACCATTTAGAGTACAAGGACTCTTAAGTCAAAGTAGCAGCGGAAAAGGTAAATAGAGTTTGCGGCGGAAAATAAACAAAGTTTAACAGCGGAAGTAACAAAAGACACAAAAGGTTTTACGAATGACATGCAA